>CAJHQP010001045.1:0-134857 GCA_905132765.1 Moricandia arvensis
ATTCCTTATCAGTAATGTTAATCTTCTCCTTATCGTTTCAATTTAAAACAAAAAAAAAACCTTGAAAAATTCTACTACTATGCGGATTGAACTAACAATTAAAACCCTACAGTTTTATCTGATTATTTAATATCCATACCAATTAACTAACTATATTAAATTTACAGTCATGCTTATAGATTGTGCCGTCTAAACCGAGGCGGACTGATATTAGAGCACCCGCAACAATGGTTCTTACGGGAAATCCTTAGGGAAAAAAAAAGAGACATTTCAGATTTATATAAGGATATTTCAGATTTTTTCTTTAAACAAAAAAAAACTAACTATTCACAAACCGCCGTGCAGTGGAGCCCGCAAATAGTGTAAGAATCAATCCTTAAATAAAAATTTTAAGGATATAATCTTTAACTGTTCATGAGACTCACTGATTATAAAATTAATATTTCTCTAAGGGCATGATTAACAGTAGATAGGTTTTGGGTTTCTTAAAAAAAAATTTTTTTTTTGGTTTTTTCTGTTTTTTTTTTAAAAAAAATTGGACCAATCACGGGTCGCCACGTGGCAGTGGGACCCACGAACAGTCCTGAAAACCCACAAACATCGGTTCTTCTTTTGTTACTTTTGGGACCGTTTTTCTAATTGTTGTGGTCCCCCTTCCCCTAAAAATCACTAAGAGCAGCTCCAACGCTAAAACTAGGGGCTCGATAACCCATGCCATATTTTATAATTTTTTAATTTTTTTCTTTTTCATCCGAATTTAAAAAAAAAAAAAAAAAAAAAATACTGACCAATCGCGGGCCACCACGTGTCAGTGGGGCCCGCGATTTTCTTAAGAGGCGCCTCTTATTTGGGGATTTTTAGAGTCAAGTTCACTCATTAATTGCAGGTCCCATCATTATTTAATTGTTTTTTTGTTAAGAACTTTTGAAAAAAATCAGCGATGGAGCTGCTCTAAGAACCTATCCCAAACCCCCCCCCCCCCTTAATCCTGGCCTAAGAATTCCTCTTAAGAACTCCTTGTTGCGGGTGCTCTTATGTTCAAACGTCTCAAACCCATAGATTTTGTGACAACAGTCTCACTTTTGTAACACAAGAAAAAAGATACACATGTAGTAAGAAAGAACCACTAGTCTGTTACGCACATGAGATATCGAAAACCTTTATGAAACTAAACCTGTCTTGGGTATTGCCGACCCATTAAGAGATCCAACCAGGCATACATTTTGCAGGGCACAAAATATAAGTCAACTTTAAGATCCATTCGATATAAGTTGGATTTTAGGTTCAAGCATTGATTGTCACATAATTTCTTATAGTATTCCCTTATTTTATATCCTTTAAAATCATAATTTCTTATAGTATTCCCGACGAAGGTCCCATTTAAACTTTATCTTGAGTGTTTTACATTAACAACTTTGATCTAAATAATAAATCTTCACATCAATTTTAGCAAAAGAAAAATCTTCACTTCAATTGATAATTTAATATAATGTTATATTTAAAATAATGCAATTTTAGACTGGTCTTAAACAAAAACAAAAATCAATTTTGGAATTTTGTTAGTTTGTAAATCTTATAAGTGATTTGTGAGTTTTCAAAAACTCACAAACCCCAATAATAAACAAAAATAAACAAAATAGAAAATTATAATTGAAATAAAAATATAAACGATAAAAATTAACTAAATCAAATTAAAACATTAGAAACAAATATTATACCAAGTTGGATGTTTTGAAAAAAAAATACGTTAAAACTTCACAACTCAGTAAATCATAAAATATAATTTTAACTAAAAATAATATAAATAAATATTAATAAACTATTATAATTTAGTTTTTTTATAAATATTTATTATCATGTATAGATACGAATGAGTACCGTAGTAACTAAAAAAATAGAACATGTAACCTACATAATATAATATTGAATAATAGATATTAAATATATTCCTCAATATGCATATCATTAAGTAATAATTAAAACATGTTATAACACATGAACAAAACAAGCTGGACCATGTAGTTAAAGTTATAATACATAATCAAATCGAAAGTATACCAACGAATTCTGGTCAGAATATATACAACCTAATTATAGTAAGAGTAGAATACATAATGGATTATTGATTATGTATTTACCATCATTGTATTATAGTAAAACACTTTGTATTTATTTTCTAAACAAGTTAGACAATTATAAGTATTCTAAGTGAATGTAGGAAATAAAATAAATAATGGTTGTAATATTTTTCAAAACTATAAATACTCTTAATTGTGCTTCTAATAGAATTCATATTTTAAAAATTTTAAATACTTCTAATTGTCCAATATGACCTAAAATCAAAAGTCTTATTGTGTGACAATTGGAAGGTCAATGAATCATGTTTTGCCAAATCTCTAAAAAAACAAATATAAAAATATGGAATTTATTAATTAGTAAAGGATAAAAGTCAACGGAAAACTATAATTTTAGTACGAATTTTGCAGTATCATAAAATATACGAGTATCATAAAATATACGAGTATCATAAAATATACGACTAAACACTAAGTTGGTTTTTTTTTCTTTCATCAAAAGATCATTCTATTACTCAATCTTGGGGTGGTCTGAAAAGCTAGACCGGAATAAACAACTAACAAAATAGATATTTCTATGAAAGAATGAGCATTTTTGGCTAGTGCATCCTAAGTTGGTTAAAATCAACAACAACAACTACTTATATTTGTCGTACGAATTTGCAGTAGCTAATAGTTGTATAATTAATCATCAATCTTTACCAATAAAAATTAATTATTAATCTGATCATTTGCAATTTAATGGTGTAATAATGTTGTTGGTGTTTTACAATGTACGTCCGAATTTTTAAAAATATTAATAAATAATAGTTAAATTATTTATAATTATAGGTATATAGTATTAAGTTAATATTAGTTTATAGTATTCCTCAGTGTAAAAGATTATTAAGGTAAATATTTTAGATGGAGAGAAATTTTTCTATTATATATATATATATATATATATATATATATATGTGTGTGTGTGTGTGTGATATTTTGGTTTCTGAGATACAAAAGTAAATTATTTTCTAGTTCCACTGCGAGTTGTATCTCGTTTTTCTCTTTCTCTGAGTCTTAGACCATCTCCATCCATAAGAACCTCTAGGGGGTTCTTAAAATTTTTTTTTTAAAATTTTTTCTGATTTTAAAAAAAAAAAATTAAAAAAATAAATAAACCAATCGTGGACTGCCACGTGGCAGTAGGGTCCACGAAACAGTGCAAGAGACGGTTCTAAACTAAGGGTTTTTAGAGACGGGTTCTTAAAAAAAGTGGTGGGACCCACCACCTTTTTGGGTTAAGAACCCCTTAGGAACTCATTGATGGACCTGCTATTAGAAGTGGAATATGAGCTTACGTATCAAATCTTTATGGTACTCGCAATCTGAAAACCACCAGACTCGTAAATATTTAATATTTTAATTATTTTTAGGTAAAATAATATTGTAATTATCATTTCGAATCGAGTCATATACTTTCGTAAGAGCTTCCCTATCAGTAATCTAAGAGCACTTTTAACTCCGGTTCTTAAGAAGGTTATTAAAGGGTGAAATTCACATTTTTAAAAAATTTACCCCTTATTTTTCTTTTGTAAAAATCAGTTTTTGGGAAGTTCTTGTACCGTTCACGGATCACTGATACGTGACAGCATGCAATTGATTCATCTATTAAATTTTTTTATTTAAAAAAATCAAAATAAAAAAAAGTTAAAAACCCTTAAAAGGTTCTTAAAGCACCTTTATCCCCAAGAAAATGGAGGTGCTTAGCATAAAAAGTAGAGGAGGGGGACCACCAAAAGAAGAAGTCGATGCTTCAGTTGCCCAAATAAGCACCAGCTTTTCTTTGGTGCTTGTCCTGTTCCGTGGGCCCCACGACACGTGACGGCCCGCGATTGATCCTTTTTTTATTTTTTTTTATTTTTTTAATTCGAAAAAAAAAAAACGGGGGTGCTGGGATAAAGGTGCCCTAAGGTTGCTCATGCTCTAATAACTCCTGCTTAAAAAAATTCAATAGGTCAGAAATTTAAACGTTGGTGTTGTAAACGTCGATTTCATTATATTTACACACGATATTAATTCACAACTGCGCCTTATCAATTTGTGTGAGACTACATATACCACTGTTAATTACTATACTACAACCTGTTTGTCGAATACCTCGTAATTACACACCAGCATGAGGCAGGGTATTAGTTGAAACTATTACTCCATCAAAGAGAAATAGTCTTATTAAGAATATGTTATATACTACTATATATTAGTATATAAGAAACATTTTTTGATTATCAAAGGTTCTAAAGGACTAGGGTCACATAGAATGAAACTACGATTATTATATCTTTTATGATGTTGTATTGTATAGTTTGAGTTGTGTTGTGTTCTTTTTTTTGGAAGGCAATGCATTGTTATGTATTATTTACATATTGTTATTATGCACGCACTATAGTTTGTAAATGATATAAATAAAATTATATGCAAAATTTTAACGTACTTATAGGAAAGTAATCTAATGACTATCTATGTTAATACTTAATTACTACTAGTAGATATTAGTTCAAGAAATTGGGTTTTTAAGCCATGCATGTTTTAGATAGAGGCAACATGCATAAAGAGAGCAAATGAGAGAAAGATCAGTTAAGAATCATACAAGTGGAGAAGGCATTGACTATACTGCATTGGGTCAGAGATCTCTTGAAAGCAACTGATACCTAATTATTAAACACACGTATACTCTGATACTATTGCAAATCTTATAAGTGATTTGTGAATTTTCAAAATCTCACAAACCCCAATAATAAACAAAAATAAACAAATAGAAAATTATAACTGAAATAAAAATATAAACGATAAAATTTAACTAAATCAAATTAAAACATTTGAAAAAAATATTATAACAAGTTAGATATTTCGACAAACAAAAACGTTAAAATTTCACAACTAAGAGCATCTCCAAAAGGAATTCTATTTTGAAGTTTTTCAAATTCTATATTCGAAGTTTCAAAGTGTTCTTCTCCAAAAGCAAAACTTCAAAACTAACTTCAAAATTATTTGTATTTTACACTATGGTTCTTATATTTATTTTAGTTAATGAAAATTCTTAAAACTTTTATAAATAACTAACACATATATAAAAATTTACAACAATATTAATTAATAAAACTTTAAATTAAAATATAAAACTAGAAATAGAAATACATAATTAAATATTAAACTACAAATAAAATATCACATTATTCCATAAGATTATTTCCGTAATGCTCACATATTTCAGTATGTTTTATAATATTTTTGTTGTCTAATTCTACTTTTAAAATAATATAAAACTTATTTTAATTTTTTAAAAATTTTATGGGTAAAGTTTAATTTATAGATTTGAATTTGAATATTTGTGAGATAATTTTTTTAAAGATTAAAATGATAAATAAGAAAATACTTAAGAATAATAAATAATATATGTAAATGTAAGGACCGAATTGCAAATAAAAAGATGAAACTTCAAATTTGAAGTTTTGAAGTTTTTTTTTGGAGAACCAAAAACTCTATATTTGAAGTTATAGAGTGTCTTTTGGAGATGCTCTAAGTAAGTCATAAAATATAACCTTAACTAAAATAATATAAAACAAAAATAAAATAAACTATTATAATTCAGTTTGGAAAAAAAAATAATAAGTATTAGTTAAATTATTTATATTATAGCATATAGTATTAAATTAGTATTAATTTTATAGTATTCCTCAGTGTAAAAAAAGATTATTAAGGTAAACATTTTAGATGGACAGAAAAATCTTCTATTATATATACTAGATTCTTTTTCCGCGCTTCGCGCGGATTATATATTTTTAAAATAATAATTTTATTTGTATGTAATTTTTGGCATATTAAATTAAATTTATAATAATTTTATTATTTGCAAATATGTAGTTTGAATCACCTTACTTGAAAATTTTGTATCAAAATAAATGCACATGAAGAAAAAAGTTCTGCAATAACGTACTTAACATAATTATTTTAAGTTATTTTACTTATATATATTATTTGTTAAAATATTACTTATATATTTCTAGACATATTTGACAAATGTCGTATCATTCATGTGTGTTTCCAACGTTTAGTTTTTATTTATTTAAGGAACGTTCATTCTTTGTTTCATATCAACTACTTAAAGATTCAAATCCTCATTTGATCAAAAAGAAGATTTAAATCCTCTATAGTTTGTTAATAGTTATATATATATCCATGTCAATGATAATTCATTTCTATATGAGAGATAAAATCTCATATGTTTCTTTGCCAAAAAACTTCATATAATCGGATTGGTATCCAATAATTGCAAACTCAAACCAAAATATTTAAAATATTTTTTTATGTATTATACACACATATCTATATATATATAAACCCGGAAAAAGCTCACTCTGTATGCCCATGAAGAGTGAATTATAACCTCATACTACCTTGGTTCATAAAACAAAGAATGTCTGGTTGGTAATGAAACCCGCTAATAATTTCTTTAACAACATTTCTAAGACATGATATATATATACGTTAGGCAGGAAATGGCTCTTTTTACTCTAAACTGTGAAGATATTTTTAATATAAATATGAAATAACAGTTTCCATTCACAAAAATCACGAAATCTCGAGAGAAATCAAAATTCCAAATGACAAAGAAAAAGAATAATTTCTGGATCAGAACTCTAACAACACATCATAAGGAGAAAAAGAGAAGCCAAAAACAATGTTCAAAACTTATATTTGAATTTTCCAGGCTCTGGAATTTGTAGCATGAAAATGATTTACATGTGTTGGGATAAGAACACCCGTGTATCTCCTCCTTTATGACATGGGTATTTGTTACGCCTCCGTCTGGCGAATCGAAAGATACTCATAAAGCTTAACTTCTATGCGTATCGTCTTCACCCTCACATCCTACTCTTTGCCCATGCCCATGTACTCTCTCACTCACCCACTCTGTCCTTCTCTCCCTCTCTCTCTCCTTCTCTCTCTCTCTCCCTCTCTCTCTCCCTCCCTCTCTCTCTCTCCCTCTCTCTCTCCCTCCCTCTCTCTCTCCCTCTCTCCCTCCCTCTCTCTCTCTCTCCCTCTCTCTCCCTCCCTCTCTCTCTCTCTCTCTCTCTGTGCCTTTCTTACTCCATAATGCTCGATTCATATTTTCTGTCTTACCAATTTCCGTTTGATCTGGATCCGCTAGTAGCTCCTAGTTAATTAAATCAGACCATAAGATATCACGACCGCTTGAGAGTAAAGTAATGCATGTTCAGGAACCTTCGATACCTGAGAGAGAGAGAGAAGAGAAGTGATCAGAGATGTTTTTTTGCTCGTTACTTGGTAAAATGTTAACCAAATTTTGATATTCCATTGTTCACATTCTTAAAATCAGGAAAAAAACTCAAATGCTAGCTTAACCAAGCGTAAACTAAATTTGATCTGTAACCATTTGTATGCGGGTGCAATTTATTTATAAAGTGCAATGTTTAAATATGTATAGATAGCAAATTGAACAGAAACGCATACTCAACTTTTGTTAAAAAGGGGAAAACTCAACGCTACGTAAAATGAAACGCAGTTATAAAGTAGTGATGCTGGAGTGCGTAGGCCATCAAGTGCCAATGTCCAGCGAGGACCCCTTTAAGTGCTAGCGTCTGGACGGTTGGCCTTGTTTTTTTCATCAATACTCATCTCTGGGTTGGATGACTCACCATTAGCCTGGAAATTTACAACACAAAGTGAGAGAGTTTTCAATGTCCCCGAGAGTTGTGTAGTTTTTGAGAAATTTAATTACCTCCACATAATTGTCCATCAGCTCAAAAACTTGTCGCCCAATGAGCTTTGTACCGGTGTCTCCCAGAAGCACAAAAGTTGCTTTTCCCCCATTACCGTGTAAAAATATTTCCACTATGTATATGTGAATAACTGAGCGTTAACATACATGTGGAGATAAGTATTAAACAGAAAAAGTAAACCAAGAATACGTTCGTTTAGATTATAACAAAAGGGACAGCTAAAAAATATTAATATTGAAGACAAACTAATAATGGCTCACGTAAAAGCTAGAATGAAGGATGCTATATTGTGACTTACGTAATCGAATATGTGTAGCCACCAACTCATTTTGTGTTTAATGTTGTGATTAAGATGACGACATAGGTAGCTAGGCTAGCGTTGAACTTGCGGCGGAACTCTGCCACAACGGTGTCGCAGAGGTAAAGATTCAGGACCAGTCATTTGCATTTAATGTTTAAAAAAGTGGGTAAATCAATCACTGGGCATGGGAAGATAGTTTCTAGTAGGAGGTAGTATTCCTTACTCTCCAGGATGGAGATGCACGGTCATTCACTTGCTCGTTCCGCCGGTGATGCCAACTATGGGGCGTTCTTGGTGTTGTTGCCCATTGATCAGCGTCATATGACCTACCCCATCTTCAAATTTGAAAGTAAATTAATATGAGTGACCTGTAAATACTCTGGTAAAATACAAAATTAAGCTTTTATTAACTAATTGTATGTTGGAGTAACCGTATAAGTCACCACTCGTTGTAGTTAGCTTCGAAATCCTTAAAGTGACTGGAACTTGAACATCTATGACTCAATAGAGGGGTGACTCCCAATGTTTAAGAAATTCATATACTCAGTGTAAATATTTGTTTGAAATTAAGATGTTAAAGTAATCTACCTTGTAATATTTGGTACATGAATTCAAAGTTGAGGCTATTGATATCCACAAAGCAGTGTCGTCCATGCTTTTTACTTTTAACTTAAACCCTCAAGTTTTCATAATAAGTGTTACTTCAAAATTAAGTGGGTAAGTGCCTTTTTCTACAAATGAGATACTTGACATGCGTTGCCAAGGAGAAAGCAAGGCTTTATTAGTGCTGGCTAGAGAAGGAGATAAAATTATATATATTCCAAAATGTAGATCGATAAAATGACCAAGCAAATCACCTTATCATAATAGACGTTTATCTCTTCTCTGGTTATCATCTGAATCATTATATCTGGAAGGATTGTAGGAGAAGCAATCACATAGAGTTAAAACCAAACAAAAGATTGATGAAACACATATTACTTAGATAGAGAAATATCACAAAACAGGATATCAGTGTAGGAGCGCGTATCAATTTACGTCATAAAAGCCCATGGGGGAGACGAAGCAGAAACAACAAAACAACAATGAACAAATCAACCATGACGATGTCATATCAACATTCTTAAAAAGCTTAAATTCGGGATTAAAAATGTGAGAGGTTTTACCGATTTAAAATTAGATGGAACTGTCACAATTGATTTTCCCATTTTTGTTACTCATGGATGCGTTGAGTTTTGATTGACGGCTTTGTAGAGTGGAGGAGCAGAGACTCATAATATATATAGGGTGAGGGCCGAGGGGTGGGAAAATGAATAGATTGAGTTACAATAATGAAGATATTTAATGATTGAGAATGATTAAGGATGACGTTACCAAAGATTGAAGCTGGTTAAGATTTTGATTCGGTTGAGGAGTAGGAGGAGGAAAGAGAATCGACATTCGGACGAAGACCTGGGCTTAGGTGGAAGATCGAACGAAATCAAAAAGTGGGTCTCATCTATTGAATGGGCTTCTTCTACGCAAATGTTTTACTTGTTACGGTGAGCTCAAATGACGTGGAGAAATAGAAGTTCTTAATTGGATGGAATAAAAATGCCTACGTGGACAGGTTAAACACTCAAGATATTCCCCTTTTATTATAGTAAGATGTGATATTTTGGTTTCCGAGATACAAAAATTAATTATTGTTTAGTTCCACTGCTAGTTATATCTCATTTTTTCTTTTTCCCTCAGTCTTAGAAGTGGTAATATGAGCCTACGTAACAAATCTTTATGGTACTGGCAGTCTGAGAACCACAACACTCGTAAATAAATGTTATTTTAATTATTTTTTGGTAAAACATAATATTTTAATTATCATTTCGAATCGGTTCATATAGTTTCATGGGAGCTTCGTCCTGTCAATAGGTCAGAAATTTAAAAGGTGGTGTTGTAAACGTCGATTTCACTATATTTACACACGATATTAATCCACAACTGCACCTTATCAATTTGTGTGAGAGTGCATATACCACTGTTAATTACTATACTACAACGTATTTGTCGAATACCTCGTAATTACACACCAGCATGAAGCAGGGTATTAGTTGAAACTATTACTCCATCAAAGAGAACTAGTCTTCTTTTTTTCTTGGTGTAACAAAGAGAAATAGTCTTATTAAGAATATGTTATATATTAGTATATAAGAAACATTTTTTGAAATGTCAAAGGTTCTAAGCGGACTACGGTCACATAGAATGAAACTACGCTTACTATATCTTTGATGATGTTGTAATATTGTATGGTTTGAGTTGTGTTGTGTGTTTTTTTTTTTTGGAAGGCAATGCATTGTTATGTATTATTTACATAGTGTTATTATGCACGCACTATAGTTTGTAAATGATATAAATAAAGTTATATGCAAAATGAACGTACTTATAGGAAAGTAATCTAAATGACTATCTAAATGTTAATACTAGTAGTACAGGCAGCAAAAAAAAAGGGTTATTAGTTCAAGAAATTGGGTTTTTTTCTAAGCCATGCATGTTTTAGATAGAGGCAACATGCATAAAGAGAGCAAATGAGAGAAAGATCAGTTAAGAATCATACAAGTGGAGAAGGCATTGACTATATCTACTGCATTGGGTCAGACTTCAGAGATCTCTTGAAAGCAACTGATACCTAATTATTAAACACACATATACTCTGATACTATTGCATATTAATAGTGGAATAAGTTTTCTCAGTTGATATAGCTTCTTTTTTTTTTTTTTTTTTTTTGGAATTGGTTCTAGTCTTTCTAGATATATTATAGGAAATAAGTAAAGATGTTCGTTTCTACATATTTTATACAGCTACTCGAAATCTGTCCGAAAACATCTAGAAATCTAATTACCAAAAAGAAAGAAAAATACAGTATCAAAATGATTATGGTTTTATTGTAATTAATTATGTTAAAAACACTTGGGTTAGGAAAAAAAAGAGCGGAGAGAGATACGTAACTCTTATAAATAGTACGTTCCATTATATCGGAAAAGAAAACATCTGTTGATAAGAGTGCAAAGAGCAATGAGTGCTCTATTAATATTTTCATTGTATTTTTAATAATAGTAGTAAAATATAATAAAAGCGTTGGCTGCAAAAAAAACTGAGTCTCTGTTGTAGAGGTCAAAATATTGCCCGCAGAAGAAAGATCTCGCAAAAGATGTATCTCGCCGGAAATGGCAAAGTAATAAACACTTTCAAGAGTGTATTTGGCTATATAAACCGCTTTATCATACCATTACCATCTCACCACCATCTATCTTTTCAACATCACATCTAACCATGGAAATAGCGCTTGGTCTAATCTTGGCCGGAGGGAGACGTCGCCAAATGCATCTGCATACCTTCTCCTCCTCCTCTTCCGGCGGTTCAGCAGGAGATGATGATGGTGTACAAAATCCTCAGCCGTTGGCACCACCGTCCCCTCTTAAGCCGCCATCTTTGCCTCCTTCGCCATCTTTGCCTCCTTCGCCACCCGGGAATGCTTACAAGAAATTTGGGACGAGAGAGGATTGGGTGAGCATGACCGCTCAGATGATGGACACATCGGACTACTAGTTCAGTAAGTATGAGAACGATGGATGTGAAGTAGAGGTGGCGCCAAGTATGAGTGAAGAGGAGATGGAAACATGGGCCAAGGAGATAGAAGAGGAACAAGAGAATAAAGAGGGAAGAGTCATGAGCGATGAAGAGAAAATCAAGTTCTGGAATGAGGAACATGATCATTACTTCTGTAAGTACATCTACTTCCAAGGAAAATGTGACTCACTCTGAAGAAAGATGTATGGAGTAATGGAGTTTAAGAGAGTTTGTTCCCTAAAGTATGGTGTTTAAGAGAGTCTGTTCCCTAAGTATGGTGTTTAAGAGAGTCTATTCCCTAAAGTATGCAGTTTAAGTCTTATTTAAGAGTCTGTGTTTTAGTTTAAGAGTCTGTGTTTTAATTAAAGAGTGTTTTAGTATGTGTCTTTCTTTATCTAATGTTGTTCTCTCTGTTTAATTAAAGTTCTCTCTGCTTAGTTAAAAAATAAAAATAATAATAATTTTACTCTTGTTCAAGTTTAACGGAAACGTACTTGAGTTCTGAAAATAAATAATATTTTTAAAATATGAGTTTCTGCAAATTGGTGCAAGAGATGAAAATATATTTTGGCTATGGTTACGTTTGATAAGAAACCAATCATTTAAACCGGTGGCTTAACATAAACCGGTGGCTTAACATAAACCGAAATCAGAAATACCCAAAACCATAGTCGTACATTAAAAACCCCAAAACAAAATCATGTCATAAAGTTCTTCCAATGAGAAAAAAAAAGAAGTAAATTTATACAGTGTTTTTTTTTTTTTTTACTTTTAATTTAACCGATCTAAGTCAATAAAATATTTGACTGACCAAATAATAATACCCGAAAGACGCACTAATTTGTATTATCGTTCAAATTTTGAAACAATCTATTTTAATGGGCCAGGAATTAACCGGTTCTAAGAGCATGTCCATTGCTGAACCTCTAAGTGAAACTCTTAGCATTTTAGTTTAATTATTTTAATTAATTTTAAAGAGTTAAGGATTTTTATGTTTTTGGGTGTCTATTGCTGAACTCCAAAGTGGAGTTCATAGGATGAAAATAATTCTTTGTCTTCTTCTGGTTCTTCTTACCTTTTCCTATGCCACGTCATTTAGGATTGAACCCTTAAACTTGTTATTTAAGAGGCAACTCTTAAAAAAGAAGCCATTATATTAGTATATTAATCAAAAAGTGTTAAGAGGTTGGGCTTAAACCATGCGATGGACATGCTCTAACACATGGAAAATAATATCAAAGCGAATTGCACAAACTTACAACAACAGTGATGAAACACAAGCATTAGTGTCATACCCATAACCATAAAAGAAGGAGAAACATTATGAATAATATGATGATGGTAGCTTAGAAGCTACAAACTCACTGGAGAGGGGCAAGCCAGTGGTAGGAGCTGGAGAAAGGGGGCGGATGGACGAGGTCGTGGAGGGTGTTGGTGGAGAGGTCGTAGAGTCCAAACCCTGTAAACAGCTTGCAAAGTAGACCGAGTTAGGTTTGAGTCCGGGATATTCGGTGCCGAGACGCAAAAGGCCTCGCTTTTGCTTAGGAAAATGCAAAGGTCACCAATGTCTTGTGTGTAAGAACCAATCATTTGCTCAGGGTCTTGCCTAAACACCACAAAGGCCCTAGGCTTCCTCCTCAGGGAGGCTATGTAAGCAGAAGTTCCTCGGGGTGACTCGTCTCCACTTTTGCTTTGTCGTCACACCTTTAAAAACAACAACAAAAAAAAATGATATTACATGATGAGAGGATAATCTGAATCCTTAGAAGCATGAATAAATATTACCAGTAAACAATGAAGGAGTCGCCAGAAGGTGACTCGACAAGGTACTCAGTCTTCCAGGACGAGACAATCTCTTCTTGTCTACTCTTGGGGATGTCAGAGTTAGGGAAACTCTTGAACAGACTCACCTGAGGGAAGTCTAAGCTAGACTCAATGAGATCACATTCATTACTGTCCCGCCTGTGGAGATAAAACCTCCGGTCTCTCACCGAATACATCACCGTGGAGGCGAAAAACGGGACACGGATGCGTGTCCAATCCGAGTCACCAGGCCGACACAAGCTTATAAAATGACTACAGGACTTGGCAGCCACTACACAGTCTTCTTGTTGTTGGTTTGGGGAGGCTGAGAGAGCAATACTAGAGACATGAGCTTTACTATCATCCAATGGAGGCAGAGAGATAACCTTGTGTGAAGAGACAGAGGCACATGGGTTGAACATGTTCGTGAGACGCACTGTGTTGTCGTACATGTTCTTCATACACACCCACCCTCTCGACGATCCCATCCTTAGCGAAAAGTTGAGCTCCTCCGACACTATCTGGTCGGGGATTTTCACTCTTTCGTCCTTACACGGATCGTACAAGTTTATATCGACCGTCGCCGCTTTGTTGTTGGTCTCATTGAAAAGCAGATACGGCTTCGCCGTTGCCGTGGAAAAGAAGTGAGATCTAGGGAAACAGAGTTGTTGCTGCTGCTGCTTAGCAATTCGACTCAGAAGCTGAGACATTGTTGATACAATGAAAAAAAAAAAAAAACCCTAAACGGCCAACCTAAAACCCTAGACCTTTGCTTCGTGTGTGTATATATATATACTACCAAATTTTTAGGTCAAAGAGTTTCCTTTTTTTTTCTTTTAATTCCTCTGTTTCTTCCATTAATGGTATTCGTTGAGAAAGAGAGAGGACTTTCTTTTAAATGATTTTACTAGGCAGACCGTACCTGAATTCAAACCGGTTTCAATTAAACCGTAACATCTCTTGTTATTGATTTGGTTCAGCACCGAAATTAATTAAAACAACATTACCAGTTGGTTATTCAGCCCGGTAAAAAAAAAAAAAAAATTTGAATGTCACCTAAGAAAGATAATCAGAACGAATCTAAGACCTTGTGGTCGCTGAATAGAATAGACTATGACATTGCTTTAACCAGTGTCTAAACAAGTCATATGCATACTACATGTAACAACACATACCTAACATAGCAACTCTTTTGAGGACAGGACCGGTGTAACACCAACTCCTTTGGTTTTTAATCTAAAACTCCGACGAGATCACTTTCTCCTCTTCTTCACAACCCACTGCACATCTTCAAAATAGTCCAAACAAGATTGACAAGAGTAAGGTTTAGGCCAATGGCAGAACCACTTACACTCACGGGCAGAGGCAGAGAAATTTTTGTTGGGGGCATAAGTAAAATTGGTCTATAAACTAAGAGTATATTTGCTAAAAACAATGGAGCATATTGAACTTATTCGATATTAAGATGATCTATCTGTGCACTACACATATCGTTATTGATTAATGTAAGTCTTTTTATAGATATGAGATACATTTAAAACGCTTAGGTCTTATTCAATGTCAAAACAAAATATTATACATTTAAACGCTTAAAAAAGTCAAGTTTGCACATTACAGATGATATGAGTGGCATAATAGGCTTGTGGACAATATGCCAAAGATAATCCTAACTAGTATGACATTGATAACAATCATCTCCGAATCCGGTTATGCCATTGGTTTGCAATGAAATTTCAATGTGAAAATTGAATCATATAAGCTTCTCGTTTTTCTCACCAGTCATAGATATCTGATCCGTGAATCAATTGATCTAAAACCAAAAGTGAATGCATAATATATAGTGCAAAAATGTTGGTCCTCTGTCAACGAGACTGAGATATGATGATCCTAATACCAAAAAAAAATTAGGTTGCATTTTCCGCATCAGCTGATGGACCTAGAGTTGCTGCGTCTTGTGCAACTGCGGATGATAATTTTAATGGCTGGTATGCAAAGGCTCTACGTACCGAAGAAATTAGGCGGTATTGTGTGTTTAATCAAGCATGGAGATTAATTATTACATGAACCTGAGAGCCTCTTTGCAAGAGTGTATATTCTTGAACTACTATACTAACTAAACTAAGATATATATATATATATATATATATATATATATATATATAAACATCTACATATCAAGTTCAAATATTACAAAGAACAATAGCTTGTGTCTATGCGGTTCTAGTGGGGGTCCTATGTGCAGCAAAATAACAACACCTGGAGTATATGTTTATAAATTCCCAGACAATTTTCACACACCATTGTATGTTTTCTACTTTTAGTAAAAATGATTTACTACTACAAACCTGTTTCCTAAAATATTGATAAATGATTAAAAGGTATCTTTTTCTTTTAAGTAACGATGAACACTATAATAAATTTGCCCAAAGAAAAAATTATGCATGAAATAGAACAAAAACCTTACGTAGGGTTGAAATAAATGTAATCAATAAAGGTTATCTAAAAATAAAATGAACAATACATATAGTGCAGTGTGACAACAGTAATCAGGCTCCTGCTGAATGAATACACCCAAAATGTATTTGATATATATGGGGCATTGCCATTTAGACAATTCATGTCTTTTTATCGACCGTTGATATAAATGTGGGCCAAATATCTATATGCTATACCATAATTCTTAGGCTTGGGCTATGTAATAAGATATTATATGTTGATTCACGTCAACATCCTTGTCTTTCCTGTTTTCGTTCATGCATCCATGATAAGGATAATAATGCATGTGTTAGCTCCTTTTTATTTATATTTAATTAAAAAATTTGAAATAATAAAGAAAGTGAAAATTTCTAGAATATGATTTCATTCATCGGCTCCCAAAGCTGTGAGCTTGCGGTGAAAGTACATAAAATAGGGAATGAGCTTCTTTGGAACAGTGAAAAAGTCATGCATATATTCCTTGTAAGATAATTTTTTTATTTTTAAATATAAGATAAGTATTAATCTAACTCTTGAAGCTAATTTGGAATGCTAAGTTTATTGAAAAACATAAGCTAATAAAATGCATTGATGGTTGATGAATCCAACAACCACATAGCAATAGCCGTCGTGGTATAGACAATCATCATTGTTTTTTTTTTTTGTTAAGAATGTGAATTTTCATTAACAAAGTAATGACACAAGGGATACATCAGTTTTGATACAATCAAACCTAGTGCATCTAAGGTAGCTAATCAAAGCAAGTGTGTCTAAGAGAGCCACAAAAAAGTTAAAAAGACTCCCTCAGACAATGAAGGTTTAATCACATTCCTAAGAACAAGATTAAAGCTTAGCTAAAGTGAGGCGACAAACCAACCATTCAGCTTCAGTAGATTTGAGTTAGGACTTGATACCGGAACCTGCATCAAGAAAACAAAAACCAATAGAGTTTACAGCCGGAGAACAGTCCGAGGAACCGCAGACCGTCCCGAAGGCGAATCCCAAAAGCGACAGGCGAAGCAAGGTTGACAAAGTCTTGGTCCGGCCATCAAGCCCATAGAATTCCACTCCAGACGTTGACCACTCCAGAAGACGACACACACCGGCTCCCTGAGAGTCCAACTTGACGAGGAGAAGCCATCAATTAAGGACTGGTGAAGTACTGGCTGATGGAAGCAGATGTTTAACGGCTCAGCTCTGGTCCCATCACACGAGCAGAGCACAAAACATATGGCTGCAGAAACATCAATGAGGCAGGTAACGGCAGTTGGCTTCCTTCTGAAACTTTGTAAATCGGAGGAGCTGGAGGCTCCCATCATCAGGCAGAGGAGGAGTAAAGACTTGACTTTGGGAGCAGAGACGAACAGAGCAACGACACGAAACCCTAACCCATCTCGAGCCACCGGTCAAATCGAACTCCAACAAAGGCATGGTAGTTGTTTTGACATCAGAATGAGAAGAAGTCCCCAGCGAGACTCTCAAAAACGCCTTACATCTTGAACGCAAGGAAACAAGAAGGGGAAGTTCTTACACGAGCAACCGAGGGAGGAGACAGGGAGAGACAGCGGAGGCAGCTAGCTGACCAGAGGAGGAGAGGCAGCGACGCTCTTCAACTCCGGAGAACCCTCCGATGAGGAACTGACCCAGATCCATCTGAAGTCAAACCCTAGATCTACAATCCCGAGGATGCCTCCTGAAGAGAAACAGACACCCAAAACCTCGCCAACACTCCGGGGAACCCGAGAACACTCCCAGAATCCGTTTTGGTTCGTCAGATCCGGCCGCAATCAAGACGAAGAACCAGAGATGTAAAGCAAAGAGGAGATAGGAGGAACATATCTTGACAGGAGAGGAGGTTGGACGAAAACGGAGTGGATGGGGTGGCGACCGACGGGAAAAGACCCACCGTCGGCCACCGAACGAAAATGCAGAGAAGTCCGAAGAGAAAAAAGAAGGTTGGGGGAGAGAGAGAAAAGAGAGAGAATCTCTCACCTCTCTCTAACTTTTTCAACCTATCACCTACCTCACAATCATCATTGTTGCTAAACTCAAATAAAGATCCTAAGAACAAACTAAAAGTGACAATCTGTAATTTATATGATTAACATCTGTAAAAAAACGAAACACAAATGATATTTAAAAAGAAAAGGTGAAAGAAAGCTGCTTTGAAATTTTATCAGCAGAGATTACGTGTCTTGGTGAAAAGTAAAAGAACTTAACTTTTCATTTTAATTTTTCTGCGTGAGTGTCTGCATAAAAGTGTATATTTAAAATATTTTGCAATTCAATATTATTGCACTATGATTAGTGCTCAGACGTACCCACCGGACACTCTGTGCATGCAGCTTATACAATTCAATTATTTTTCAATTTTGAATATATTATAGACTTTCGGATGACTTATTATGAAACACATAAGAATGTGAAATATGTTCCTTTTCCAATCATTGCAATACATTGTTCATATTGCACAATATATGATTTTAAATCATATATTTTTAAGGGGTTTTCACTTATTAGTTTTTTTGTAACTCGAGAATTTTCGGTAAACTAAACTCAACTAATTAATTTTTCTCGGACATGTCCACCAGTATCAAACAGATCCGATTAATTGTAATGAAAATTATAGATTCATGTAGCTTGGTCACACATATTTATTGTCGTAGGTTAATTTAAACCTGAATCGCTTATTTCATCGATATTCGCATATCACTAGACCATCCATATGTAATTGTTTTCATTAAATAGTTTTCGCTTCTTTTAATTTTATCAATGTACAAATTAATACCATGATTTTTCTATTAAAAAAATACGTAAAATGTATTATTGTTTTTGTGTTCTATCATTTATCTAGTTTTTTTAAATCTAAATCATAATTTTATTTTTATTAATTTTACTTAATAATTTGATATATATATAGATATATATTGATATTTATTTCTGTGTATTTTAACATTATAAGTGAAAGTGTTATTAATCTTTTTAATAAGACTTTGACATTTAGCCGACAAAAAAAATAAGACTTTGACATTTATATCGAGTTTCACCGTGTAGGTTTGATCGTATTGTTTATTCCATGTAAATCTGATTTTGTCGGGTTTCGTTCCTGTTCGATAATGACTTTCACCTCATATTAGGTCTTTGATTCACATTTTAGGCTTAAATTTTCTTGGTCAGAATTTACACAATTACACTCCAACACTGATTTTCTTAAAATTTGATTTAGTTTTTTATATAGCTAATACAAATGCTTTACAACTAAGTTACATGATGAAGATAAACAAGATCGCACTCTATATAACATTGTCTAGTGATTTTTTTTTCTTTAACTGTGAGTAAACATTATATTCCCAACCAAATGCTTACTAAGTTCCAAACATGTACTCATAGATTACACTCCAAAAAGCCCAATAGAAAAACGAAACATGGTGTCTCTTTTCCTGGATTGCACTATAAGCAAGAGTATTTTGGTGATACCATTATTTACAAGAAACATAGTTTCTACTTCAAGTTTGTATTATTATCACTTCAGGGAAGTGACACTTGGCTGAACCAACAGAAGACAAAATAATACTATAGAGAAACATACAACACTGTTCTTCATATAAATCGAGTTCTTAAAATGCATCCGAATCTTTCGACAAATCTTGATTCGAACATTATAGAAACTATACGAGATGGAACCGATCTGTTTTGATGTTCTTCCTTACAAAACTGTTGTTTGTTGGTTCGAACTCGAAGTTACATTACATAGTTTATGTCTTTTTATATATATATCAACTCTTTTTTAATTTTTATGGTTATGGATAACGACGGCGAGTGATTCCCGGCGACGGAATATCAACTGTTTCGCGATGAATGCTTCGATCGTTTTCTGAAACTCTTCGTTCGTCAGATTATCCTCCGGAAACGGAACTTCTTCGCGCGACTCCCGGCACTTCTTCTCCGTCTCCGATCGCCGGAGCAAAGGTTTCGCCGCCGTCTCTGGACTCTCTCTCGACGTGATTTCCGATTTGCTCCTCCGGTAGACCTTCGTAAGAGTATGATCAGTGTCGGAAACCGAGTCCTTCTCCGGTTCTATATGCGCGTGATCTTCACGCGCCGCCGTGGGATTTGAATTTGAATCCGTTTCAGTGTTGATGATCTGTTTATCGATGATGATATCCTCCGTGAGATCTACGACGTCGGAAGAGTTGGCACGGTTTTCTCCGGTTCTGATAAAGGCGTCGTAGATATCCGCCTCTGCTCCGCCGGTTGTGTGAGCGGTGGCGGAGAAGACGGTGGATTTGGTGGTGAGAAGAGCGAGGACGATGGAGTTTCCGAGGAAGAACATGAAGAGAGGAGTGGAGACGACGTGAGAGAGACGGCGGAGAAACTCGCCGGAGATTTGGACGGCGAAAGGGAGGGAAGTGAAGATCCAACAGAGGAAGAGGAGAGCGACGGAGATCTCCGTGATACGGAAGAGGAAACCAATGCTCTGGAAACGATGCAGGGCATTGGCTTTCTCTGCTTTCACGTTGTCGAAATCGATGGAACCCATTTTTGAGAGTAGTTTTCAGGGAAAGTTCGAAAATGAAACGGAGAAGAAGGAAGTGGACCTTTGACTCTTCCCCCAAGCGTCTCTTTTATAGACTTTTATTTCTCTTTTCTTTTTCTCAAATAATTGAACTTTTTTTTTGGGAAAATCGCATAAAAAACCTTGAAAGTGGCACTCACTGACACTTTAAACCTTGAACTTTTTCGACTATCACTTTAAACCTTCTAAGTGGCAATTGTATCACAATAAACCTTCAACTTGGCTAACTTGTACATCAAGTAAAAAGTTGACCTGTTGTACAGGTAAAAGTGATGAGGTGTCGGTTTTTTTCGAAAATAATTATTATTTAATTAATAAAATAAATAAAAATTAAATAAAAAATCAGAAAATTAAATAAAAATCAGATAAAAAATCATAAAAAAATAAATAAAATTTTAAAGTAAATTAAAATCATAAAATAAAAAATCAAAAAATTAATTAATAAAATAAATAAAAATTAAATAAAAATCAGAAAATTAAATAAAAATAAGATAATTAAAATAAAAATAAAATTTTAAAATAAATTAAAAATCATAAAATAAGAAAAATATTTCAAAAAATCAAAAAATAAATTAAAATACAAAAATAAAAATAAAATAAAATCATTAACAATGATTTTTTTACATATCTCTAATGATAGTTTCATCGTTGACCTATCGATTGTTTCAAGCAGTTGACAATAACAATTTTAAATATATCACTGATGATTATAGTGGTTTCTGAGATAACCATTAACAATGACGTTTTGACTTATCTCTAACGATTGTTTTCGACATCATCATTAAAAATGATGGTAGATATGTCAATAACGATATTTTAGATAACCATCATTTCAAACAGTAGATATATCAAGGATGAAATTATCTTTAGAGATAAGTCAACGATGAAACTATCGTTAGGAATATGTCAAAACGTCATTGATAATGATTATGTGAGAAACCACTATCGTCATTAGTGATATGTTTGAAATTGTTATTGTTAAAGATGATATATTTGTTTTTTTTTAAACTAATCTTGTATTTTTTTTGATTTTTTGAAATATTTTTCTAATTTTATGATTTTTAATTTTAGTTTAAAATTTTATTTTTATTTTATTTATCTGGTTTTTTATTTAATTTTCTGATTTTTTATTTATTTTTATTTATTTTATTAATTATTTTTTGATTTTGTGAATTTTGTTTTTGATTTTATGATTTTTAATTTACTTTTAAAATTTTATTTATTTTTTCTGATTTTTATCTGATTTTTATTTAATTTTCTGATTTTTTATTTAATTTTTATTTATTTTATTAATTAAATAATAATTATTTTCGAAAAAACTGACACCTCATCACTTTTACCTGTACAACAGGTCAACTTTTTACTTGATGTACAAGTTAGCCAATTTGAAGGTTTATTGTGATACAATTGCCACTTAGAAGGTTTAAAGTGATAGTCGAAAAAATTCAAGGTTTAAAGTGTCAGTGAGTGCCACTTTCAAGGTTTTTTATGCGATTTTCCCCTTTTTTTTTTCACCTTTTCTGATTTTTCTATTTTATCTTGGAGGTCTAATCTATATATAAATTGAGAATTTGATTACTAAACACTGTTGACTCTTTTCTATGGAATTCTGAAATTTAATCAACTATGCCTTGGAGTAACCATTTCAAGAATAAATAAAATAATATTTTTTCTTTTTTAAAAATAAATATTTATATTTTAAAAAGATATTATTTAATAAAAATGTATTTACTTTTATTAATTAAATAGGTAGAATTAATTTTTAATCAAAATTAATTTATTAAAATATTAGTTTAGTATATTAAAGATATTTAATCAGAAAATAATATATTTATAATTATATATATACATATATATATATTTGTGATGTGTAAAAATATTTAAATATACTCTCTGTGTTTCATTAAGACAAAATTTTCTTTAAAAAATTACAAAGATAAATTTTTTATGTTTTTCTGTGAAAATATTGTAAACTTTAAAAAAAATAACTGATTTTATTGAATTATTATTGATTAAAAGTTATTGAAAATAAAATTTTTAAAAAATAATATATTGATTATAGTAAATTAATCTTTTTTAATATGTGTTAAAACACCAAAAATAATTATTTTTATAAAATGAATGGAGTATTTGAGAATAACGAGAATATAAAAAGACACATTCAAGGAAAAATATATCATGTATTAACTAAAATGCTTGATTGGACTGAGGCAGAGAAAAAAACGTTTTTACAGCTGTTATTTATGAAAAGGAAAAATAGGACCGGGCAAAATGAGATGGTGATGTAAAAGGGAATCAGGTTTTCACGTGAGCCGTATGGAATCCGTATAACCACCGCTCCTTTTACCACTTCAAATTGTTTTTTTTTTTAAACTACCACTTCAAATTGTTACCACAATATTATTATTTTTTATTTTAAATAACCAACATTTTGGTATTACTGGTTTGGTTGGTTATTCTTTTCACTTTTCTCTCCCGTGGATCTCGACGTTTCATTAAAGTGACACGCTACAATTTTAAAAATCCAACTCCAGATTTTTGCACACTTAATCATATAGCAAAATAGATATTAAATTACGTATCACATGCTTAATATTGTTCTAAATTTTATTCAGGAATGCAAGTCTAGGAGTTATCAACGACTAACAGATATTAAATCGGGTCTCGTGGTCTGGTGGTAAAAGAACTTCGGCTGAGGTGCCCGCCATCACGAGTTCGAGTTCCGGCCACAACGGATTTAACATGGTTTTCGTTTGGCCTCCAGAACTTTCTTCGCCAGTTCTGGTTGGATGCGGTGAGATAGTCGGACTAAATGAGAGGTTCGGATACTTGGATTATCAAAAAAAAAAAATTAAACATATAAATAAACAGCTATTTAAGGACTAAAGTTTTATGTTTGTTTTAAACAATATTTTCTGGTACATGGTGCATGCAGATTGTCCTATTCTATCATACGGTGAAACTAATCACGTGTGCATGAAAATAAGAACGATCTTATGCAAATAAAATTAAATGTGATTCTATGATTAGCTTACACGTAATATCCCATTTAATACGATCACATGGTTCCGAGAAATATTCTACACATAATCAAACTGCCATAAATCATGACACCTTGTGTTGTAGAGATATCTACAAATTCAGTCCGTTCCATTTTAAATTGATTTTTGTATTCAATTTTTTAGAAAAAAATTGGTCTGAAAATCAATTCATATTATTTATTTTAGTTATACATATATTTCGATGGGTCTCTCGTATTTACTGATATACACTCATTGAAATATAGACTACAGAATAAAAGTACATGGAACACCGAAACTGTAACACATACGAAATTGTTCATGTCCGAATTTATAAACGCACCTAACACTTTAGTTTGTATCTTCTCACATTGTTTTCATTTACAATTTATTTATATTAAGCACGTTTGATTGTCATATACAACATAACATATACAAATAAACACACACACACAAACATCAATTTAACAAAGTGAAAAAGATACACTATGCCCTTTTACAAAAAAAACACACACACACACACACTCTTTCCGTTGGTGGGCATGAATTAATATATTAGGTGTGGTCGAGTGTAATGATGTTCGGCTAAAAGTTACAAAGAATGCTTTAAGTTGCTTCAAATTATAATTAGAAGCCCAAACTGATAAAAAATGAAAAAATAGTTAGTGGGATAATGAAGATTGGTCGACCCATAGCTCTATTTTTGATTATTTTGCTTTAGTTTCTGCCTATAAGTTCCACTTAAATGCGTTTTTATTTGTTCATACAAACCACACACATGCATGCACGACTAGAGTTGCAAACAAGTAGGGTTGTTATATGGAGTTAGCAATAACTTGGTACAGTAATGTATCACAAATCGTATGAGAAACCAAATTTTAAAACTTGAGACACTTTTGTTACTGTAGAATCTATACAATAAGTGCAAATGCGTGTGTTAATTCAAATTTCAAAAACAAGCATTTTTATAATATGGTTTTACTTGTTTGGAGTCCTGATTCAATTTTTGACCACTACTCAAGCTATATTGAGATAGCCACATTGATTTGATTATAGCCCAGAGATGGAAAACATCATCATGTTATTCAAGAACGATTTGACATAAAACGACACCATGTTATTTCCATACATTTCCAAACTTCGTTTATATATGTTTTTTTTATTGTCAATATCTGCCAAAGCTGTACTTTGAAGATTGAGTTTGACAGACTGATGGACGCATCTTTCTCTTGATTAAATTTATTTATTTTTTTCTAGAAACGACACAGAGTTTTCATCTCCTGTAATAAGACGCCATGGCTTGTGGCAAACGTCACTCGGTCCATTGCTATCTACTTTCACCCATCCTTCACTCTTTTTAACCATACTTCAAACGTATACAGTTTTTCAGGTTCTTTTATTTTATGAAATTATATGAAAAACTTTGGATGAATTCAATGCAAATCTTTGGTAGATTTCAAATTTGATGTGACCAGGGGATTTATTTTTAATTTCCGTGGACATATACGAACCTTTAACACAACCCAGTGAATAGTACTATTAATCTTTACACCAAAAAAATATTACATGACTCTCAAATCAGAAGAAAAAGAAAGCCAACTTGAGCTAAAAAGAGGAGAAAACATTCTTGTGGAATGAAACATATATATTCCTAAAGCTTAGAGTTCTATTGTGAAAATAAAATAATCCGTTGTTTTTTAAATTAAATTTGACCATTTCTAGAAATATTTATAAGAATCAGAGGGACTATAGTGATTAATGTAAATTGTACCGCCTACATATTTTTCTTTCTGGCTTCATAAGTTCATATATAACGCACCCATATGCAGCATACTTATTTATTACAATTTGAATTAACAAACTGGTAAATTTTTCTGCTAACTAATTTGTGATTTTGTGTGGCTTAAAAACTATTTCAGTCAAAAATCTAGAATACAGTTATTTAGCTGTAAAAATAGCAAACCATTTACTATAACTTGAAAAATCCCTTGAAGAATTGAAAATCCATTGGTTAAACTCTAATATGATATACTCTTGAATTCTTCTCTTGTTATTGACTTTACGCGTAGGTAATATAATAATATATATAGGTATAACTTTCATTTGTAAATTTTAAGATAATCATAAAGAACTAATATTTTTAGTCTTTTTCACAGGTTGTAACTTAATAAATATGACGATTAAACATTTTATATACTTTTTCTTTTTGTTGATTAAATAATTCTATTACATTACAACAACAAAAATGAACCTAAGTTAATCAGTATTTTTGTTGAGTGCTATTAAATCGTTTGTGTTGATGAGAACTTAGGCTAGGCTACCACACATTAGCAACTACAAAGTTGTAAACCAGAAGAATCATTTTAGAAATAAGCGACTTAAGTATTCCAACGCCAAAAAAAAAAAGAGATATACAATAATATAATCTGTAAGCATACTGCATACGTAAAGTGCTTAATTTAAGCTGATAACAATTGACCAAAATATAAAAGAGCACTCTCCTTTATGTGGTTATATTACTTTATCCAATAAGTTTTCAAAACACATACGTGGAAAATTCTTCAAGTCATATTCGACTTCCATATATATATTTTTATATCTCAAATGTATCATATGTTATATTGAAAAATCTGCATGGCATATTCGACATCCATACTTGTTTATCTAAGCTTTATCAGTATGTTAAATTTATAATATATTGCCCAAATTTTTAAGTCATGTTTATACGTCTATAGAATTTTGTAGAAAGCAAAATTGTTCTAAAACTTTGAAACATTTCAAATATTCTTTAGAATAAAACGACGTGTACACGGCTTTCTCACCGCTGATACATTATTTAGGCTATATTCGAATTTATCAACGTGAGTATTGTATTAGCTTTCACCTTTTCATGTCAACATGACATATTCCTTTTTTCTACCAGTGACATAAAACATAAACAGTCTTCTATGGGCCTCGTGTGAGAAAACAAAAGCCCATTATGTTTGTAGAAAACGAAGAGTTTCATGATTCCACTTATGTGAACCAGACTAGTCACGGAGTAGGTTTAGAGTCTTTGACAAAAATTTCTTCAGATCGTGTGTTGTTCTCCTCGAGCCGAACAATCCATGTGAAAACTTCAGTAGCTAGTGCAAGTCAAATCGAAAGTCGTATTTACATGTGAAAACTTCAGTAGCCAGTGCAAGTCAAATCGAAAGTCGTATTTACAATCGCAAGCCGTTCACCACCAGACTAACGCGTCGTAGTTTGAGTTCAGCACTCTCCGTAGTTCTCAAACGTTATTTAACCATATCTTTTCTTTTTTGAAACAACGTTACTTAACCATCTAAAAGTTTCATATGTGCAGATAATGTTAAGAGTTAGTGGTGGATTACTGGGTTCTGTTTTCTGCATCTTATGGTACCAAAAAAACGTGGAACTTGCACTAACGCTAGCTTTGGCAACATACATCGTACTTAACTGGTTCAGGGACTATATATGAGCAAACAAACATTTAATTAACAGTTCTAACGAAGCCAAGCACCTGACACTATAGAGCTAACATTGAATGTTAACACGAACCAAATATTAGGAGTGCGGCTGCCATTACAGCGCAAAGAAAAGAACCATGTGGTTGCGGCTACTAAGAGCTATACATCCTTTTGACGGTTAAAAAACCAAACATGTATATGATTTCTATTCACAAGGCGTGCTCGACGTCCTGGATTTTATTTCTCTCTCTCATATCAAACACTCATTATATGGGAGACAAGAGGCTTTACTTAATCATCCTTGAGAGTTTGTGATGCTGCTTCCGACGATACTGGTCTGGACGCAGGAATGTAAGACCAGGCTAACGCCGCGCTTCCTAGTGTAATGGTTGCTGCAATTGATCCCCATATCCATCTCTGCCTCTTCTTTCTCTTCTGCCTCTCTCGTCGTGCCAACTCTGTGGTATCAACAAAGTTGGAGATTAGATACACATAGAACCAAGAAAGAGGGAAATGACAAAAGGAATAACTTCTTTTTCTTTTTTACCTATGGCCTCTTGGTTTCGTTGGGACATTTCCCGGTTCACGGCTTCGTAGTGGTGTACACGGTCAGACAAGCGTGTGATTTCGAAGTTCTTGGTTTCGAGCATAGATTCCATCTCCATCTCTACCTCTGCCTTGGCCATACCTCTGCTTAGAGAGTCAGAGACAAACCTAGCAACCTCGAGTTGGCAGCGTAATTCTTCTGATACGTTCATGTTGTTGGTGGAGTTTGAAGGATCGATAGGAACGAACACACCCACCTGGGCCAACTGCTCACGGAGTCTTTGCCAGTGTGTTTGCATCTGCTCTAGAGCCTCCTCTGTTTGTTTTCTCTTTTCGATTTCCATTAGTAGACTCAGCCTTATCTCCCTAAGTTCAGATTCAGTGTTGTTCACTGAACTCTGCATTCCACTGTCCGTTGATAGTTCTGAAAGACCAAGAAATGAGAGCTTCCAGGTTAGGTTTGAATTACAGAACACTCCCCAATCACACCGTCAAGCTAACCTTTTAAAAGTACAAGATACTTTGCAAATACATGGGAAAAGAAACATGCTTTCATCCTAATCTGACTCATCCCTCTCAAGATCATGTAAATACTAAGTAATGAAAATGAAAGTTAGAAACGTACCATCCCAAGCATCATAAAACTCTCCCACAGGTGTAGCAAGTTTGTTTGAACCATCCTCTCCTACATCTGTGTTACTTGTGAAGCTTGCTGACTCACCTGGATCATAGAAATCTTCAGACTCACTCTCCTTATCTGCCTTGGCAGGGACAGGCTCCGGCAGATTGTTCTCCCATTCTAAATCATCGGCAACAGCGCTATCCAACTCCGACTTTCCATTACCAAGAGGACTCCAATTCCCAACAGGACCATCAACAACTCCATCAAAGTCAAAGTTGGGATAATCCTCTTCCGTAGCCTCACTTATAGGAAACGAAAACGAGGTGGACTTCCTCCTAGGTGAAGCCTTTACATCTGCACCACTAGTAACACCTTCATCTTCCAGGGGCTTCTGCTGGGAAGAAGCCACATTAGCCTCTGAAGAGCTTTTCAAAAGCCGCGGCGGCCCACGCGATTTATGGTTGATGATATAAGGCGACGGTGGGAAGGAAGACGGCGAGTTTGGGAGTGGGATTGCATCAGGAGTGGCGTAGAGAGCCGGTGACATTTTAGGACGAGTGCCTTTGCCATTCTCCAGCTTAGGTATTGGTGGCTTTGAATAATACGACGACGTTGTGGTTGGAACAGTGTTGGCAGAAGTGGAAGCAGCCCCTGGCTCTAGCATTCTATCCAAAGCAATAGCTGAAAAAGTAGGCATGGCTCTGCATCATCGAAAGAGATGAAACAATCGAATCAGAAACGAAAACGCAATTAACAAGAAGTAAGTGAGAATCATATATCTAGACTGTTTACTCAGTCCTATCATCCACACCATCGACACTACCTAACGGAAACTGTATTCAACATAGATTCTCGCCACAAATTCGAGAGGTCACAAATCAAACATAAATCGAGAATCTGGGAGCTAACAAAAAGGCCAAGCGAATTTCCCAAAGTAACACCTCTAAGATTCAAACCTAAGATAACGAGTTTCCGAGAAACTCCGCCGTAAACAAAGTCTCGCCGATGTTCTAGAGGTCACGAAATCTAAAATCGAAGAAGAAGCTGGCGAAGCAACCACAAATCGATATTTAGAAGCTAACAAAAAGGTCAAGCGAATCTCCCAACGCAACACCTCTAAGATTCAAACCTACGATAACGAATTTTCGAGAAAATCCGCCGTAACAACGTAACCAAAACCTCGCCGACGTTCTACGAAACTTAAAAGCGAGGAAGAAGCTGGTGAATCGACCACAAATCTAGAATCTAGAAGCTAACATAAGCAAGACGAACACCTGTAAGATTCAAAGGATTTTTTCCAGAAACTCCGCCGTTACAATAAGCCGATAAACGGGAATAAAAACAACGAAAACAAAATCACAAGGCGTAACGGAGCAATCACCTCACGGAAGAAGCTGAACGGGAAAAATTCAACGGTAGATCGTGATTAGACGGAAACGAGACGACGGAGAAGATTGTTAGAAGAAGGAGAGGAGGCGCGATATAGCATATCTTATAAGAGATGCAAAGGAGGGAAGAAGAAGAAGAAGAAGACCTCTTCTCCAAGGCTTTTTTTATCGCAAACGCTCTTTTTCTCTTAGCTTCCTCCGCTATTCTTGGCGACCCAACAAACTCTTTTAGTTTTTATCTTTTTAATTAATCATCTGCGCTTAGTCGTCGAACATTTTAGACAAAAAACGTGTCTTCTAGAATCTTTAAAAGACGGATTTACCCTCTGACTGGATGACTTACGATCAGGGTCGGCGCGATAAAGTGGGGGTATTTTGTGTAAATAGTTGTACGGTAGGGTTTCGAGAGCAACCCAGAACGACGTCGTGAGAGGGATCTTGTTGAGTGGGTCATATCGAATATTCAACGGTGACGTGTCAATATTAGGTCTTTAAGTTAGTTTTGTTTTTAAACTTATGGCCCAATTTGTCTGTTCACGTATCATTAAAGCCCATTTTAAAAACGATTTGTATAATATTTGTTTTTTCTTTTGAAAAGCTGTTTTTGTCTTCTTCTAGTGTGGAATTTGATTTTTTTTAGAGCCAATTCGTAAACGTGACGCATGTGAACAAGCTTGCAAGAGTTTTCAAGATTTGATGAAAAGTATTTATTTTAAAATTCTGGTCTTCTAAATGAGAGAAAGGAGACCATGTTACTCATTATTATATTGATTTTCACAAACCTTACAATTTGATGAGGAGAAAAAATCAAATGCATTTGAAATTTTGAAACTTTCGACCTTTTAATTTGAATTTTAAAAACAAAAGCTATTTGATGACAAGAACCATTTGAAATTTTCGTCCTTTTATTTTAAATTTTTAAAACAAAACCAAAGGTATGAAATCAAGAATATAGAACCTGATTCAAAAGCAAGCAACTCTAAACCTCCTATCTCAGAAATTACGAATTGATTCCATTCTCATTAGCAATCGTAATTCGAAATAAAATTCAAAACTAAGTTATTAACCATGATAAGCTCGTGGATCTTGAATTATCTTATTATTGAGAACTCATTGAAAGTATACCAAACACTCCTCAACTTCTTTTTTAATATAATCAACCATAAAAAAAATTGTAACAAAATAATTCGCAAAATGACAAATTCATAGTAGAATCCATCTTTTAAATCAGATCACAAATTGTTTTTTGTTTCCTCATAGATTATATATATAAAACCAAAATATACAAACGTTTTTATTCATCTTCCTTCATCAAAAACTATTTGTAATGAATAACAGGTGCGTTAGTATTCGGATCCCACACACCTCCTTCTTTCAAATACTCCATATACCTAGCAAACTCAGGTTTTGCCGTCGCCAAGTTCTTCTTGGTCGTCTTCTTCTTCTTCTTTTGGAAACGAACGTCGAAGAAACTTAGCAAAGGATGAACAGAACCACCTGTTGGTTTCACCGTAGGCGTCCTCTTCACCTCTTGAATAGGGTTTCTTGAATCACCATATACACTACCTGGAACGCTCGTGACCCTCTTCAAACTCGGTTCTTCATCCCCTAGCTTTTCGTAGCCGCCGTGGATCTTCCTAGTGCTCATGGCTCTAAACATGGTTGTATTTTGTTGGTTAGGTATGTGTTCTTGAATCGTGCTCTTGATGGTGGTTTTTATTTAAGTAAGTAGGCCATGTAAAGGAAAATAGTGGATCAATTGACTTTTATATTTTTGTAGATCTCTCCAACTAACTATATTAAATGAAAACCATGTGGTAGTGTTATTACAACCACATGATGTAAACATCTCGTCCCTATTTAATCGCCGGTCAAGTGTGGTTTATGCTGACTAGTACGGCTACATATTTTAGACAACTCAAATAGACAATGGCTTAAGAGTTTAGACTAACTTGTTGTCTTGTTGTGTGCAAAACTAACTTTCTTTTGTCTCTTCCAACAATTTATTGATATTCTTAGAACTAACAAAAAGCGTTGCAACTTTTTGTCTAAAACTTACAAGATTAAAGGAGACCTCTCAGAAACAATTTGGAAAGAAATATGTGAAGCACTTGTTTCCAAACAAACGTCAACTCTATATGGACTGACGGGCCGACTGAATTGATCATTTAATCATACCATTCTTGTTTAGAACCTTATTGGAAGTTAGACTTGGTCATATAACTTTTTGTCAATTAAAACCCATAAATACTAGACTTGGTCCTATATGTATCTATTTGTATTTTGTCATCATTTTAGCGTATGGGAGATGAAGAGTTGCAGAAAAGTAAAAGAGAAAGAAGATGAAGAATGCACAAATGCAAAACACATAAATTCACCGACCAAACTATGACAATAAAAAAAATTGTTTATACAATGAACGAATTTTTATATTATACTATTAGAGGCAGGCCCGGTCCTATTGTATTTAGACACCTTAATCACGATAATGATTTTTGCTCATAGACATCTATACTATAATAAAAGGGGATATAAGCTCCATTTAGCCTATCCACGTTAGATTTAAAATCAACCAATGGTAAAGCTTTCTTTTGCCACGTCGAACCCTTCTTCACTCGATATAAACGACAACCATGTTATTTCTTATTTAGCCCAATACAGGCCCGTTACAGAGTCAATATCCTTCTTATCTTCTTCAACCTCGGCCTATCTTCCATCTTCCCTCATCCTCAAAAATAAACTCTAACGTATATCCTATTCTTCCATTATTATAATCATCAAAGTTCTTTACCCCTTCAATTTTCAGTACCTAAACTTTTCGTATCCCCTCAACCTCCACCTATATATATACTCCCACGAATCCCAAATCTCATATACTTTCCAATCCCCTTACTGATAACTCACCACTTCTACGGCTTCCATGGATAACAAAAAGGCATTTTGCAGCTCCAGTGCTCCGAGGAAATCCACCACCAAAGCTATGTCGAAATCGACCATGAATTCCCCGATTGATTTATTTGTGTTTGTTGGATACTCATGTTCAAATTAAAGTTTGCAAGGAGATCATGTGTCGGAGAGAAATTTTATAAGGAGGGCCACAAGGGCTTGATCTTTCAATTGCATCACCTACTGAGGAATAAAAGATGCACGTAACGAGGATTTTGTTCGGTGAAATTTCCCAAATTCATCATGGTGTCAAGCTTAAACCCTATTTATTTTCAAGCATCATCTTCTTCTCGGTCTTCTATTAATTTTGATCGGATACCAAAGTTCTTAAAGGTTATGATTTTAGTTAAAGTTTTTTAATTGATGTTGTTCATATTGCTCTTTGCATATGTTTTTGATTAGTTTGGTTTTTAAAATATTTTTCACAGGGAGGAATAAGAAACTTGTGAGCTCATGTCAATTGTGTGGTGATGGCCCAATCCTGTTTCCACGATAACTTCTTTCTTTTCTCACGCCGAATGACAATCTTTATATTACATTCCCTGGAGAAAATAATTTATGCAGAATGTAATCCATGTTACAATCTGTGTAGAAGCAAGCTCACGTTATCTGGAGTCAGCTCATTAGGTATGTGATTATCTGAATGTGAGGATTTATCTTCCGAGTACTTTTCTGGTGATCCTTAGAATATACGTTCATGTTTTAGCAAGTGGATGAGGTTGTAGCAGAAAATGGTTTATGGAAAGACAATAAATCAAAGGTCCATGGGTTTATAGTGGTTCTCAAGCCCTTGCCAAAGACCTAAATCCTTAGGAAGAGAAAACTTCAACTTGAAAAGAAACTCACCGGTTTACATTGTGATTTGATTAATGTGCATGGGAGGACGAAGAAGACGACTGATATGGCCGATGATGCTTTCCTTTGGATGAAGAACGTAGGTTTGAGACCTTCTTCACATTCTTACATGTCTCTTATTCATTCTTACTTACTCTATTAGCAGATTGACCTTAAGACGAAAGGTAAGGAAGACGAGTTCTAACTATTGAATGTAACCTGAAAGCTATAATATGTATTCTTTATTGTAATCTTAGCATTGTTTTTTTAAGAAAGTAATTGTTCCTAGGAGATACCTTGGTCTTTAGGAGTAAAAAGTGCAGCATTTTACCTACTCTGTTTTGGCGTTCATTCTCTCAGATTGAATATCTTCTTGAAGGTGGGTGGACTCAAACGGTTCGAGGATCATGAATACCATCAAGACTTTCCTTATTCTTTATTCTTCTTCTCTGCAAATGCAGTTGTTTGTGTGCCAGTTGATAATAACGTGAAGAAGATGTTTCACTTAAGAAGAAATATTGCCGGTCATGGTTATGTGCTTGAGGTGTTGATGGGGTTAGACTCTGGGGATTTGGGATGGTTTCCTCTACTCCTGAATTGTTTCTTGAATACTCTGATTCCATTGTCGTATTTTCACTCTCTTTTCTACTTCCGGTTTTATTTGTCAAAAGCATGGAGAGAACATGTTCATTAGAAGAAAGACTCTTTTCTTTTATTTTAGTTGTGTGCAATAAAGTCGTTTCAAGCTTAAGTTTGTAAATAAACCACACTTACTAAAGACCAGGGAAATCAATCCTGAGACTTGCTATAAAAATCCAACTATCACCAAAGTTTAATCTTTATCACAAAAACGGAACTAGCATTATTGGTAAATGGTAAAGGAAATTAGGAAAATGTACCTTGCAGTCAAAAGAGTAGAGGCGGAAGCAATCTTCGACAAGACTCATTTCCCAGGTCTAGGCTGAGGACTTATGTTTGAATTCTGATATCTAACTGCTTTTAAATCTCCCCGTCCCTTACCACATCACGATATGACCATCTCATTGTCTGTAAATTGAAGACAATAACATTCAAAATCAAATTTCTCCGAATGCAAATACATATTCCAACTATTTTATTTGTCATTTAATTTTTAAGTCCGATCGATAAACTTACTTTACATAGATTTATTTCTAGAATTTTGATTTTAATTCATATTTTTAATTCACCCATATTTTGAAACTCGAAATCAGACTCCTTTTTTAATTTCCCTAAAAAAATAAGTGAAGTTAAACTATACATTTGAAAAATATTAGACCAAGAAAGGTTGTAAAATGAGTTGATAGATCAATTTGAAAAATTATGACGAACCACAGTAATTGGAACCTTCTATTTGAGAAAAAAATAAAACATTGAAAAGCTTATAAAAAGTAATTAAAATATTTATATGATAGTTTTATTTTAACTATAAATAATTGTTTAAAATGCCAATTTAGATCAACTATTTTACAATGGTATCTTTACTAGCCGTGAATTTGTGGAGAACAATCATGTCTTTTAAAATGCGTTGACAATATTTCACCAGAAAAACTAATTCCATTTGAATTAAAATGTTCAACAGATTTATTGTATTTTATTTAAATTAACTTAAACTTCAATCTAACAAAATTTTCTTATTTTAAAAATATTGGTATTAGTTGTTACATCCAAATAACAAAAAAAATCATTTTCGCAACCTTTTAATATATCACTCAAATGATAAGCCAAAAAACAACAGTCTTAATCACTACAAAATAACAAAGATAACAAAAAAATATGAGGATTTTAAAAAAAAAAGACTCTTCTGTCAATAAAATAATGTATTCTTTATAACAACACTAAGATTGGAATTTCATTAATTGTCATATCATTATTATAATAATAAAGTGATTCAATCGGAATTTGTACATTGGTGAGCATGAAAATCATTTTTATGAGAAACATCATCCATGAAGTTTTCAAATAATCGGTATCTAAATCTACAAATAATAATAGTTTTATATAATAAAATTTTCTCAAAACTTTTTTAATGATGAACCAGTTTAATTACGTCAAATGACCATACAATTTCTAAAAAGGTTCTAATTAATTCTATTTGAGAACTTTTATGTAATCTCTTTCACCTTTTTACATTCATTTATAAATTTTTAAAGATCCATGGAAAACCCTGTGTTCTAAGAGGAAGTAGCATATAATTTAAAAAGAGATGATAAGTGTTCATATTTTATAAATTTTGGTTCAAATTTGTGCATGAACAACTGTATATCTGCCAAAAAGAGTTCTCTTATATCTGCCAAAAACGATCTTAACTCATGATCAACTGTATGTACTTTTCTCATATGTTTGACTGACGATCATTAAAGAAAAAGGTTTACATCTTTTAAAAGTGAAGAACATAGTTTACCAAAAATATTTCAACGATGTAACATCGTACCAAGGTAAACAAACGATTCCACTTGCCATTCAATTAAATATGTGGTTGGTTTAATTATTAAAAATTACACTTTTTGATGTTTTCCTATGTTTTAGGTGTTAATGTCAGTATATTATCTTCACCCTTGCATGTCATAACAAAAATCACAACTTAATTGATGTCAAGTACGTCCGTTAACTACGTCCTCATATGCTAAAACATATTTATATATATACACTTCAGTAAGGGATTGTCAGAAAAGGAGCAGCCTAAACCGATATATGAAAGAGAACTAATGGCCATCGTAATGGCCATTCAAAATAGAAACACTACCTCTTGGACCGAAGGTTCATTGTGCACACGGACCAATAAGTTTGAAGTTGCTGTTGGAACAAAGAGACTATCCATGTACTACCAAAAATGGTTAACCAAGTTACTAAGTTACGATTTTGAGATAATGTATAAGGTATGGATAGACAACAAAGCCGCAGATGGACTATCCAAGATGGTTTGGAAGGAGGAGAAGAATATTAAAATTACTGATTGCTACTTCAACATTTTCAGGGCTTCTACAATGCAGATTACAACTACCCATCTTCTCTTTGATATACACTCTACCATATTGTCACAAACTATTGATCTTATACATTAGTTAAATTTTGTTTGATAGTTAAACCTTTTAAATGTTTTTTTATAATGATAATAAGCACAATCGACTTTTTAAAATTAGTCATGCAAATCATAGTTTTTGGTTTACATAGACTGCATACAAAATTCAAATATCAAAAGTTAAAGTAATTACTTATTTATGGCAAAACACTAAACAAAAAGTATTAAATTTATGATCAAAATAGTCAATAATATAAATAATAAACTTAAAACATAAAGTAAAATAGATCGCATTGTAATTAAAGATCAAAATAAAATATATTTACCGCCATTATCCGCGCGTAGCGCGGAGAAAGGTTCTAGTTACACTAAAAAAATTGTAATGCTTTAAAATTTCTAATATTTTTTTTTTTAAAATTGGCACCTAAAACGGGTGCTCAGGGGACCATGATTAGTTATAAGTCTCAAGTTACTTTTACTATGAGATTGTTAAGGGAGTCGATGATAAGGGAGCTGACGATGGGTATTACTACAACTTGATTACACAATGAGAAATGCGGATAAGAAGAGGATGATCAAGCTCCGTTTAAATCCCCTTCTAGTTGACTTTTAAACGATATCATAATCGATGCGTCTCACAGCATGCTGCATTACAAATAGATGACATATCATAGACATCAAAGAAAGAAGCCAGAATAGTTATACGCAAGGAAGACTAGGTAATAAAACTGTTGTTGTATCTCAATTTCAGTGTATGATGAACATGAGCAACTCAGCGAATACATTTTCTTTTTATTATTTAATCAGAATCAACGATTGCATCAATCTTAGCAAAAAAAAGCAGGAAATAAACTTCTTGAGAAAAATACCAAGTTCACAGTTCACAGGTCTATTTCTAACCATCAACTGTGAACCACACACCTCAGAAATTACTTTCTCTATGTCAAAATAAAAAAATACGCTAGAAGGAGGGGTCGAACCTCCGACCTTGTGGTTAACAGCCACACGCTCTAACCAACTGAGCTATTCCAGCTTTGTTGATGGTATTATAGGTTTTAAAATACATATTTGCATACCTTGTTGCATTATTCCTTACTTTTTTGTCGACTATTCCTTATTTATTTAGTCAGTTCGTTGCAAAACAAAACTATTTACAAAAAATTGTACAACTAAACATAAGAAATCAGAAACATAATCTACAATCCTACAAACTAGTCTCGAATTCATACTCAAAAGTATCTTAATTCTTAAGACACAAAAAAAAAGTATTTTCCATTTCACATTTTTTTTGTTAAGTATGTGAATTTCATTATAAAGATAATGAGACAGGGGATACATAGTCTTTGAGAACAAATCCTAGTGTATCAATGGCAGCTATCTAAAGCAGAGGTCCAACAAAGCCCCAAAAAAATTAAAAAAACTTTGAAAGACAATTAAGGTCTAACCAAGTCATAAGACTAAGGTTAAAGCTTAGCTAAACAAGTAACCTTTAACCGCTATGAATTTCCAGTAGACTCTCGCTGTACCTTGTCTCCGGACCCTGCAACAAGAACGAGAGACAGAAGAGAAGAACAGCCGGAGAACACTCTGAGGACCCGCAGAATGTCCCGAAGGCGACCCCAAAGGCGGACAAGCGAAGCAGGGGTGACCAAGCCCTGGTCCGGTCATCGCACACGGAGTGGTCCACTCCAGACGCTGTATCCTCCAGAAGCTAACTAGAAGGAGCCCTGAGAATCCCTTACTAGGAGAATAAGTGAGCAATGAAACCGCGGGGTGTTCCTAGTTAGAGCAAGCGGAGGTTAAGGCTCCTGGCTCCGGTCACTCCACACTAGAAACACTGGAGAAGGATTTCACTTCAAAACCACGGAGAGGGCAGGGCTCGCGACAGTGAACTCCCTTCTGGAAATAATAAGAACAGAGGAGGAGTAACTCCAAACAACAAACGCAAGCAAAGCTGGTAAGCTAAGCGGCAAGGAAACCGACCACAGAAGTCCCAGGCGAAAGCCTCAATTCGCCAATCGACTCAGATCCGCGGATCTAGAAGGGGAGTTCTGAAAGAGCAACCGCCGGCGGAGAGAAAGGAACCGAGAAGAGGCAGAGACAAACCAGTTGAGCAGAGGCAGCGACGCTAAGCCTTTTCCGGTGAGCACTCCACGATGTACCTGACCCAGATCCATCACACCAAAACCCAGATCTACCTCCATAGCGATGCTTCCTGAAGAATCGCGACCCACCATCACCTCGCCAACGCTCCAGAGAAGCCAAGAACACACTTTGCAACCTATTTGAGTTGTCGGATCCGGCCGCATTCCCACAACAAACCAGAGACGTCGAGCAAAGAGGAGGAGGAGAGGTTGAAACAGCTTCAGGGTAGGAGGCCAAGAACCGAACCAAGACGAGGGGGTGGCGACCGACGGACGGGAAACCGCCGGTCACCGGAGCCAATAACACAAAAGAGACGAAGAAGAGAAGGGGATGGAGGAAGAAAGAGAAGAGAGAAACTTTCTCTCACCTCTCTCTTAACTTTTGGTTTGGCCTTTTCTTGGTCTATAGAAGTTTTTCTCCATTTCACATTTGCGGATCACAAGTGTTACTCTTCTCCATGCTTGCTTGTTATTATGCATCCATACTTTGAAAACATGTCTCCTTAGATTCACCAACATACAAAACTTATTAATCTCTTCTTTGTCTTTCTTCAGCATCCTACACCTTAATCTCTCTGCAAATTACTTCATCTTCTCTGGCTCTCCTTGTCTCCTTGTACTTGCATGCTTGGTCGCCACGTGCCCTCGGTTTTTGGTTTTCTTTCTTGACCAAGAATGGAGGTAAAGACGGATCTGAACTGGGTTTGGCTGTCGGATCCAGGTTGGTATGTGGTTTTGTTTCTAAATTTTTGGTTGAGATTATTGTTGTGGAAGTGATTGTATTGCAGTTTCCTCCATGCTCCATTGTAATCTGACTTGAATGAAGATAACTTCGTTAGATTTTCATGCTTATAATCATCAGTAATGCATGCAAAGAAATATCTCATTTTGATGATGTTTATTTAGTTAGTATTAATTAGGAATTAAAGAGGAAACGCATGGATGGATCTTAGACTCACTTGGAGGGATTAAGAGCTTATTGTTTCAGCAAACAGCATTGTGCAAGATGAGAATTATATTGAAGAAGAGGGAGAATATAAATGGTGGTGTGGTGTCACGTATGTGCACTTATTTCCTATAAAGTTTGATTATGAAAGAGAGAGAGAGAGAGAGAGAGAGAGAGAGGGAGAGAGAGAGGGAGAGAGAGGGAGAGAGAGGGAGAGAGGGAGAGAGGGAGAGAGAGAGAGAGAGAGAGAGAGAGAGAGAGAGGGAGAGAGAGAGAGAGAGAGAGAGAGAGAGAGAGAGAGAGAGAGAGAGAGAGAGAGAGAGAGAGAGAGAGAGAGAGAGAGAGCGAGAGCGAGAGAGAGAGAGAGAGAGAGAGAGAGAGAGAGAGAGAGAGAGAGAGAGAGAGAGAGAGAGAGAGAGAGAGAGAGAGAGAGAAAGAGAGAGAGAGAGAGAGAGAGAGAGAGTGGTGGTGCCACTTAATTTTGGGACATTGTCATATGTTTGTTATCGCTCACCATCTGCAATTGGCCCATCTCCCACTATTGCTTTTATCTCCCACTAGGAGCGTCATACCTCAACAAAATCTCTCTATGTGAGCTAATTAATGTTACTGTAAATCAACAACTGTGGTGGCTTGTTTGCATGGAGATTAGTATTAGGCTATTAACCCATACAGGTTCAACTTCCCATACGGCTATACCTATTATGGATAAAAGTCTCACATCGATAGTTTGAAGATATTTTTAACAATATATGATAGATGAACCACTTAAGTTATCACCAATTGGTTTTAAGTTAGAAATCTATCTAATTTAACATGATATCAGATTCTTCGATCAACAAAATATAATCTAATCTATTATCGATTCAGCCTAAATTTAACCTATCAATCCCACATCAAAAGTCGGAAGAAATTTTTTTTAATATATAACATAGATGACCAATCTAGTTATCACCAATTGGTAGTAAGTTAGAAATCCATCTAGTTAAACATGATATCAAAATTTTTTTGGATCAAATCTAAAGGAGATATTTATAAGAGAAGTTTTAACAATCAATAACTAATATGAGTTAATCTTTTGGTCTTGAAATAGAAGATATGCATTTGGTCTGGTGGGCAGGGTTGAGAAATTAAAATGTGAATAAGTGAAAAAGCTGATCCACATAAGCACAAACAAAGACCTGCAATTTTATTTATCTCCACATGCCTTTTTTTTTGTTCACTATCTCCACATGCCTTTTTTTTTTGTTCACTATCTCCACATGCCTCATGTCTTATTTTCAGATTTTTCGTTTCCCACAGCTGTGTTGCACTATATGATTATCTTCTTATTTACCAAAAATGTATCGAAATCAATGGAAAGAGATTTGCCATATACAAAACAAAAATCAAAAGGTACGCGTGACATCTTTAAACTTGAATAAATTGTCTGCATAAAGAAAAACTCCCAAAAGTTTAAACGAAGCAAGTGCTGCCGCATTGGGCTGGTCGAATCACTGTCTCTCCAAGCCCAATACAAGGCCGGTATAAATAATTGGCATATAAGCCATGCTCCCAAGGAAAATGAAACTAGATAATATGATACATATTTTGACATGTTACAATAATCACAGCGAGATATTCAGTGAGATATATTTTAAAGTACACATCATATTCTCTCACGTGCTCTAATTTGCAAAACCAGTAATAACAAACACAAGATTTACAGCAAAGTGAAGCTTGGAAGAGAAGAGAAGATACAACAATGTAGTGGACGTGGAATAGTTTCTTCGTCATGGGATCAGATTTGCTGTCCTGGTAGACCATGAAACAAGTGGGTCTTGATTATGAAACGGTCCCTGATCAAATACAATCAATCACAGTATGATAATTGATGCTAGATTTAGAAGCTTCAATGACAAAAGATAATAATACCATCAGTCATGCTAGATATAGAAGATACATCAAGAAAATAGGAATGACAGTTTATGGATATTTGGGAGGTTTCTATTCCGAAGCGATAACAAATACACATAAGTCATAAGTCATATACACAATGCAGAAACTTCCTTCAAATAGATGTTAATGTCCTAATAATATGTACTCAGGTTATGTAACTACATGAGAACACTTTATATATATAACCCAAGTTTGTCAGATGACTTGTGTTTCTATTTGGACACATCGGCTTTAGATGTGTTGCAAGGGTAATGGAGAGACATTGCACCGACAGAATTAGTCATGATCCGGTGATGATGGTCATAAATTATAATTATGTACTTTTTAGAAGATTTGTGCCTACACACCGTCTAGAACGAATTTTTTAAAAAATATTAGTTTTAGAATATTGTATTGTTTATTATTTCATATGCTTTATAATAGCTAAAATTTTGACTCTTTATATACATATTAAAAAAATATAAAAAATTGTTGAAAATATAATTAAACTAATTTAATTATTTATAAACAAAATAGTAAAATATAATTGACTATACAACTTTTAATAAAGTTAAAATTATTTAGATATGTTAAAACATAATCTATTGTGAAATAACAACAATTGTATATAACAACATTTATATTTGAGTGTCGGTTTACCGGTTCATCCAATTTTTAAAACATTGATAGTCAAAAATGTTAAGCTAGATGGGTTTCCAACCTAAAAGCAAATGGTGATAAGTGGAGTGGTTCATCTATTTTATATATTGCTAAGAATCCTTTCCAACAATCGATGTGAGACTTTTGTCACTAATACGCCCCCTTGAGTTGATGGTTTTTTGAGCGTCAATTCGAAATGTTTCGGTTAGAATCGATGGGCCATCTTTGGGCCAGATCGATGAAGATCGGGTTGGACGTTGTGGATCGAGGACTCTGATACCATGTTTAGCTAGATGGACTTCCAACCTAAAATTAATTGGTGATAAATGGACTGGCTCATCTATTTTATATATTGCTAAGAATCTCATCTAACAACCAATGTAGGATTTTTGTCCCTAATAAACAACGTAAGCAGACTGAGAATTTCATCTCTATTGTCGGCTCATTGCCCGACCAAGGCTCAAGCAATGTCAATCGGCCCTAATTAGCCCAAAAATACTTTTGTGGGCTCATACCTCATGGTCGTCACAGTAGGCCCAAATGAATTCTTAACCGTAACCATCTTTAGCACAATTACACTGAAAACTTATGAATGCAACATAACATAATGGTAGTAAAATATCATTTCTTATAGTGAAGTTGAATATTTGTCGACATAATATAATAGTGGGATTTTTGTGATCGTGCAGAGTAGATTAAAAAGCTGGTAAAATTGGTACAAACATTGTTGCAGAATCGGTTCAACTAATAATAAAAAGAAAGACAGAAAAAACTGTAAATATTCTGTTGAGCGCATATTGACACAAGCAAAAGGTCAAGAAGAAGTAAATAGAAGAGGACAAAACGACGGTCAAAATATAATGGATAGAACAAAAAAACACAGAGCATAATACGACAAAAATAAGTTCATTAAATCACTACAATGCTCTGATCTAAACTGAAACACAACAGTACCACAGACATATGAGTAAACCCACATTGGTACGATCAGAATCTAATCTCTTAATTCGACGATCAGATTTCAATCTTCACTACCAAACACCTAGCCCCCCTCCCCCAATTTTTTTAAATTTCTATTTCTTATTTTAACCAATTATAAAATAAAAACACAATAATAATTAAAGTCTCAGTTGTGAAATTCAGGGACTCAGGTGGAACTGAAACTTCTCCGTTCAATCACAAAAACTATATACATTAAAAAGAGTTATGTCCCATGTGTATATTTTTGGTCTGCCTTTCTTGTTTACGTTACAACTTTTTCTCATGATTGATTACATCACTCTATCTCTATGTATTTGATGTATAATATTCAAATTGACCATATTTTTATTAGGCAGATGAATTTTTCCATAAGGAGGTTAAATTTTATAAAATAAAGTTTAAGATTGACGAAAGTGGGTTATATAGATAAAACATACGCTAGACTGTCTCTATCAGCCTATCAACACCATCACCATCATCTCTAGATATACTACACTTCTATTTTTCTCAAACATTTCTTCCTTTTTAATAAATTAGACATAATAAACCACATGAATTTTTTTAAGAATCTAACGTCAATTTTCTTTTGCTTTTTTCATCTGGTAAAGTCATGGACAAGACTTGCCCTATCCGCCACATTTATCCACGAAAGAAACGGAACGCCACCGTGACCACCAGCAGGATCACCGTTGTTAGCTATAGCGCCGCCGTAATCATCCATGAACCTGATCTCATTTGCTGGATAATTGCACGGGACCCTCTGCGTCGTGTGATGATCCCACGAGTTACCATTATTGTAACTGTTGTAGCCAGCGATGTGATGTACGTACTGATCGGCTGATACCGGTGCAGCTCCGACGACGGCGTTCCCTGAAGCCGCGGTGGTTCTTCTCTCTTCCTTCTTGAAACGAATGCCGCATGCGTTGCATAGGGACTGTAAATTCGAAACCATCCATATCATTAACCATTAATATCACTATTTAATGTTGTTTTCAATAAATAAAGCTATAGAGAAACTGAAATATTCAAAAAGAGGGATGCTCCTCCTTTGAAAATATTATTTGGGGGGGGGTTATTTATTTTATACATGAGGTTGCAATTTATTTTCAAAAAACTACTACCTCCGTTTCACTTTATTTGTCGTTTTAGGTTTGTGCACACAGATTAAAGAAACATTCAATTTTACATATTTTCTAGATAAAAACACAATTACCTATACATTTCAACCAATAAAAAAATAGAATAACATATAAAATTAATAAATTCTGCATTGAAACTACAAAACGACACTTATTTTGAAACGAAATTTTTTCTCTACAACGACATATGAACTGAAACGGAGGGAGTATATTCAATAAAAATTATTGGAAATTAATCACCTTATTTGACCATCAAACCCACCCGTTTGTGCCATTTTAATAAATGGAGTTGTAGTAGGAAGAAAACATAATTTAATTATTTAAAAAACATAATTTAAAAGGGATGAAATGTCTTCTTTTTGCAATCATTATTTTGTTTCTTGATTATGTAGCATTTTTATGATCAAATGGAATTTAATTACCTTAGGGCCTCTAGGACCATTTCTCCATAGTGGAGTTGAAGTGGTGTCACAGTTGGCACACCTTCTAGCGAGGAGAGAGCCGCCACCGCCACCGCCACTGCCAGAGCAACCTCGTGTTGGCTTGATGGAATTAGAAAAAGAAGGGACGTTACTACACGGCGTCGCTTTGGAGTTGTTGTTTTTAGTGTGAAGCAAGTCCCAAAAGTTGGAAATGCAAGAGGAGGAGGTAGAGCGTCTGCGTTTCTCGTCCTCCTCGCAAAGACGTGTGGAAGGAGTTCCAAGAGAGAGTGTGCAGTCAACGGCGGAGGAAGAGTAATAATCTTCACCGTTCTGCTCAAACACGCCACCATTTTGCATGGAAAACACCATCGAGTAAGAGCCGGTGTTCGAGTTATAAGAGTTGGAGTTGTAGCAGCAGCTTTGGCTGTGGTGGTGGAACATTCCACAAGAATGACAGTATTGCCCTTGCGTTGAAGTATTGTATGGTGTCTGCATCATCTCTCACTCACGCTCTGGAAACCCTAATTGTAAATTAAGAGATAGTTAAAGAAATATGAAGAGAAAAATCTAAGTAGCAGGTTATCACGTTGGAGTGAAGTGAAGAATGGAGAAGAGGGTCTCACACCTATATATAGAATCAGAAAGTGTAGATGCAGGTTTTTAGTAAAACGAATATTTAAAATCAATAGAATATGTGGGGACGCAGCTTTTTACGAAGTAATAGTAAATATTAAATTATCTCATTTAATCAAATGGGGTTCGCTTGCTTTTTTATGTTTTCTTTTGTTACATACGATATACGGTATACGATTATACAAGTACTTTCATGTTTATTGAACAGCCAAGTTTGAGGACATATTTTAATATATCTCACTTACATAGCACATGCTTGCTCTATGGGTAATATGTGTGATTGTGGTGATAATTAGTTAAATCAAAATATATAGACATTTCAAGTTGATTAGCTTATGTTTTTCCTATATATTCAGCTTTAAATTAATGACATTCCTTAAATAGGTGATTAGTCTTTAGACAAAGGACGACCAGATAGAAGATGACATCAAATACACTATAAAAATATGCATAGAAGATAAAACAATTGTAATCAGTTGTGTTCTAGTATGGTTGAAAGGATTCACCCATAAAAAAAAGTTTGAATTACACATCAAATTTGATTTTAACTGGCTACTGCATAAAAAATTAATAACATTAATACTCGGCTCTTTAAATACTTTTGAGTATTATGGTCAATGGATGCCAAACTTCAGGTGTACATGCTAAACTCAGCTTCGGATGTAGATGGTAAACTAAAGATGAACACATTTGGTAACATATACTAAAATGAAATCATTCATTTGCGTCCTTCCAAAAACTAGAGAATGAAGTCTGATTCAAGTAGATAGGTGGATTTTATTGTTAATAAATGAGATGGTGTGGGCACATGGAAAACATACAATTAATGGACCATCACAATTACATTTTCGCTCTTTGACGGTACCTTTCGGATATGATCGTGATATTTTCTCAAACTTCATTCTAAGTGTTGTACTACTTCATTCTAAGTGTGAACTCGACCGTTTCTGGGACACCTTGGGCCATTGTCTTGTCGAATGTGAAGCTTCAATTATTTTGAATCAAAATATAAGTTTTTGTTAGACATAAAGTGTCCAAATTGAAAAGAATCTTTAGTAATATATAAGATAGATGTACTATTTCACTTATTACCAATTGATTTTAAGTTAAAATTTTATCTAGGTTAACATGGTATCAGAGCCTACGATCTAAAGTCCAACATGATCCTCATTGATCTGGCCCAAAGATGTTCCATCGATCCTAGTCCAAACATTCTGAGGTTGACGCTCAAATAGCCATTATCTCGAGGAAACGTATTAGACACAAAATCTCACATCAAAAATTGAAAGAGATTTTTAGTAATATATAAGATAAATAGATTATTCTACTTATTACCAATTGATTTAAGTTGGAAATTATCTATTTTAACAGTTTTCATGAGGAATTCGTTAGATGGTGCCGAGAACATCTTCGGTAAGTCTTTGATCTGTGTTTGTAAAGTTTTTTTAGTGGTTATGGTGCATGTTCAAAATCTTTCATTCGATTTTATTCTGTTTTTTATTTGGAATTACAATCAGTTATGACTTTTATTTTGATTTGTAAATTTAGTTACTATAGAAATTTGGGTTTCCGCTGGCTTTGTTTTCGGAGATTAATTATTGTTTGTCGATTTTGTATTCCAAAGATTTATTTTTTGTGATTAATGGAAAAAGCCATATGATCAAAATAATAATAATTAGTTGTTGCTTAAAGTAATTATTATGTCACTCACACGAATGTTTACTAGATATAATCGTCTACATAAGTGTACAAGAAGGCTTTGAATCTGTCTTTGTGGTGTAAAAACCATGCAAAAATATCTAAGGTAGTAGTAGAAGAAGAAGGAGACTGATATGATGTTGATGGTCATTGAAGAAGGGTGGTCAAGAGCTATCCCACGTGACAAGGGGGAGAGAGGGGAAGAAGAAGAGTACAGTCATCACTGCGAAAAGTCTCCGTGATGTGGTTAATGATGATCCATGTAAGTAAAAATAAGTTAGATTTGGTTATTTAGTTTCTTCAAAACTTGTAGCTATAGCTAGTGTTCTACTCTATCCTTGTCGTCAACTATACCAGTCTTCGTCCCTTATTTAATAGGTTTGTTATTTATTCATTAAATGGTTGTTAATTGTGGGCGTAAGATACTGCTACATAGAAAAAAATATTATACACAAAAATAATGTATGCAAAATTACATAAATTAAATGAATTATATAACTATATTTGTTATATGCTATGTTATTAATATTATCAATATCTTTCTATAATTAAAAAGTGTCGAATTTAAAATCCAAATTTTATAAAACGTACAAATGATCAAAAACAAAAAAACACATAGATCAACATCAGATGCAATATTAAAAAAACATAAAATGCCATATTATAAAATATAGAGTGTCAAAACATCATCAGAAATGACTATATTTAAAATTGGACTTACTATTTCGCTTTTGGAATAATGTGGATGATGTTAGTAATATAATACATAATAATATATGGATATTGTAATGATACTCATATAATTCATTCAGTTGTTTAAATATGTGATAATGTGGTGATGTTTGATTAGTATATATGACAATTATTTTTTATTTTTTTGTGTTTTAATCAAACCCTCCATTTCTTCAAAGCATGGGGTCTAGATTTGTTACATTTGTAGATTGATAATAGAAGAAGAGCTTGGTTTTGATAACATCAGCTTGTATCTAATTTTTTTTCATATTTTATATAATCTAACATGTGTTTTTGTTAAGTTTAAACATAAATATAGTCTTGAGAAATATTGTAAAAATATTTTTTTTAAAAAAAATCAATCAAACAAAAGAAATAAATAAAATAATACATATTTAAGTATCGGTGAAAAAAAACTAAAACTTCTGTAAGAAACCAAGAGATTAAAATGTGATAAATGAGGATTATGAGGGTTTTGTATTTTTGCACTAGTGGATTCATATATGAAAAATAACCAATTTAATCCAGAGATTGACAGTTTTTTAAGTATTTCAAAGAGATACAAGTTCTATCTCTTTCCTATTTTTCTTATTTTATTTATTTTTCATGTAACAATTTTATGGCATGACTAACCCTAAAAATCCAATCTGGGGTTTTTATATATATATATTTTTTGTCTGATTTTGAAAAAAAAAATTAAAAATGAATCAGACCGTCACGTGTCAGTTGGATCCACGAACAATACAAGAACCGGTACTTAATTTAGATCTTTTGGAATCGTTGCTTAGTGATTTGGTGGATCCCCTTAAGAACCCATTAAGTTCATGCGATAATGGTGTTCATAACTAGATACTACCAGTGGGACTGTACTTATAAAGTAAGCCAATACAAACCGATTGGTAACAAATACGAGTCCGACGTATTTTAGGAGTAACATACCTTGACCAAGCAAATCAATTTATCTGAATATTAAAATGGGTCGAGATCTAATCTAATCATTGTTTATCAATGCGTTTCAAAATTATTCCAAGTACTAATCAAACTTAGGGAAGGATGGTCGGTGACGAATTTATACCCATAACCCCAATACAACTTTCATCAAGCCAGCTTCAAATAGTACTTTGTGAAATATAAATGTTAGATCAAAACTTTAAGATACAAATCATACTATACAGTCAGCTCCAAATAGTATTTGTCGAAAATATATAAACGTTAAGCAAACAAAAAAACACTTTCAACAGTCTCGTTAGTAGTAAGAATGAATTATGGTTAAGTAACGTATCGAAACCTATGAGAATCCAATTCCTTGTGGGGTTTTTAATAAAGAGATATGAACTTAGAATTATAATGACATGAGAATATCCAGGAGATTTGGATGAATTTGTAGAGTAACAAGAAAAATATTGCATGAAAAGAAAAGGTAATAGATTAGATTGTGAAGAACCCAAAAGTTAAAGGGAAGAATCCCCTCTTTTCAAGTGAAGTACCTTCCTACAATCATCAAAACAACACCCTAGGCATACACATGCATGTATTAACTATATATCTCTTTATTTAATACAAGTATGTTTTTTTTTCATTTTTCATGTTATGTTAGCTTATCAAGAGAGAGATTCGGCTCTTGAATCTTGATGGGTCAAAGGACTCTCTAAAAATGAAAGGTCAAAGAACTAATAATACTCCCCATAAATCTGATCTTGAACTAGTGAAAAGAAACAAAGAAAAAGCTATTGGACCCACCTCTTAAATCATTATTATACCTAATAGTAATACCACATGATAACATTTTTTGGTTCTCTATAGCAAAACTACAATGAAATTTTTGGTTCTCTATAGCAAAACTACAATGAAATTTTTGGTTCTCTATAGCAAAACTACAATGAAATTTTTGGTTCTCTATAGCAAAACTACAATGAAATTTTTGGTTCTCTATAGCAAAACTACAATGATATGGTATGAATAAATTCTTGTATATGTTTCGATGGATAATCGCAGAAGGTTTTCTTATTCTCAGTGTTAAAATTAGAATTTAAGTTGATTCATTATGATACTCTACAATATATTAGAAAGGAAATAAAATTAAATATTTTGCACTTTTACATGCAATTTATTTAAATTTGTTTCAAGTGTCCGTCAATAATTGATCATTTTAGTACTTTCTAACACTTTCCATAACTATATATTCCATTGAATCTTCTTTCTTCACTACCGATAATCTTTTGACCTCATTATTATTAAAATACCCTTCCATCACAAGGAAAAACGAAACATGGATCACAACTGCACAAGAAACTAACCTTCTCATCATCAAGCGTCACCTCTTCGGTAATTTTGCTACCACATTTTTACATACTTACAATGGATCCAAACACAAACCTTTTTTTTGTTGTAAAACACAAACCTAAATAGTATTAAGCTATATTGCTTTTTTCTGAAAAAGGCTTATTAAGTTATATTGTTGTTTCGCAAGTTACCTATCAATACCTAACAGGTACGAATACATTTTTAAATACAAAAATGTAAGAAGCCGTTCAAAAAAAAAAGTAAAAAAAAAATGTAAGGAAACATTTGAAAACAATAAAATTTAAAATAAAAAGGTGAAAATCAGATCGTCTTGAGATTGCCAAAAACTTAGTTCGGCTAATGGGACGGCCACCACTTTCCAAAAGATGCTCTGTCGAACGTTTATATTTATACAATTTATCTCTAATTATTGTACGTAATCTTATTTATACTACTAGTAATTTTGCTAAACTCGAAACATAAAACAGTGATAAACTCGAGACAGAAAAGCGTTACATTTCACCACTACTTGCAAAGCTACTTATAACTCACGCGACTAAACCACCTGTGATCAAAACGCTCTCATTCAACCACAAAGTTTCACGGGTACCCATGATCTCGTAGTCCAATGGTACTACCTCTTTGGGGATGAGAAGTCGGCTGTTCAACTCGCGTGGAGGAGAAGACGTACCCAAAACCATAATAGTACAGATAAAGGCTGGTGTCAGGTCTAGATGGTAGAGCGTAAACCCAACATCTGATTAATCAAAAACAAAAGTTTCACGAGCTTAAGTCAAGTTGTTATATAGTGATATGAATAAACCAAGCATTTCGCTAATGCCCATAAATAAATCCCCTATAATCAAACTAAGACACGAAACAGGCTTTCTAAAATTATTCTCAGGATTTTATTTTATCTGAAAATTTAGTTAGTTTCGTATTCTTTATTATATATATATATAATTCAAAGAAAAAAAAAGAAAAAAATATATATAATGAGTTTGTGCAATATTAAATTAAGAATAAAAATAAGATAAAATATATTTTTTTAAAGACAAATTTATGAGTACATCAAGAAAGATGTTTGAACCAAAGAAACTTACTTATTTATATTTAATTTAGATTCATATTTCAGTATATATCTATTAAGATTTTTTAGTGTGCAGTAGTTTTAAATATTATAAAGACAAATCAAACGGCTATGTATATTTATGCAAAGAGGAAAAAAAAAAGGAAAGACCGCCTCGTAGTCCAGTAGAAGAGAAAGAAAATTACCGATGTTTGATGATGATAAATGCAAATAATGATGATATTTTCCGGGGGATTCAGCTGGACACACACCGTTTCCAAATGTTTTCGCGAGTTCCAAGAAGAGATGACGAGTTGATTACCTTAATTTAATCCGCTTGTCGTTAATCAGGGTGCCACGTGGACACAAACCGTGAGACTTACTTCTCCGCATGCATGCATGCAAAGCAATCAAATGATAAGATATTAAACAACAAAATTTAATCATACTTAGTTTATACTATACTATAGTAAGATTTGTTTGGTATTGGGAGTCGTCTTGGTCACATTATTTTTTTTTTTAAAAACGGGACATTCCTCAAAAGTTACAAAACAAGACGGAATGTTTCTTCTCTCTGCCCTTTTTATGGATTCTGCTTTCTCTTTTCTTTTATTTTTGTTTGAAAATTCTGTTTGTATGGTATGCGTTCTTAAAATATGAAAAAATCACCATAGGGGCTAACTAAGCATGCTTTCTACTTTTATTTTATCATATATATACACAGAAAAGAGTGTGAAAATATTGATGTCTATATGTGGTTTTAAATATATGTAGTCTCTAGATCAATACCTGGATACAAAAAAAAAGGTTTAAACATGGATTGAGTTTTAATTATAAATATATTCCTTCGTTTCAGAAAAATAATTCTAGCAACTTTTGTTGTTTTTGAAGATAATCTTTTTAGATTTTTAATGTATATTTTAGTAATGTATAATGAAAACAAATTCCATATCACAAAAATATTTGTTAACAATATAACTACGTGACTGAACATTAGTTATCTTTTAACTACGTGATAAATTTTTCGTCGAAAACAAAGGAAATATCTGTATAATTTAGACTAAATTAATAGACTATACACAATTTTTTTTTCCAATAAAACAAAGTTTTCGTCCATGAAAGTTGTTATATTTTTCATTTACGATCACACATTAAGATATTTGAATGTAGTGATACCTTAATTAATTTGACTGATCAATGTTTAGAAAAAAGAAGAAATTGGCTGTTTTAGAGAAAATATTGCCACCACAATCTATTCAGAAAATTAGTTATTTTTATTGGAGTATTCTGACCTTGTGCATAAAATCTCTTCAGGTATATATCAGGCTTCTTCATTGGCAGTATAATTTTTTAGAATTCTTAATATTTTCACAATCTTTTTTTTACTAATCTAATTAGCAAGTATTAGAGTATATTCAACCTTAATCTATTTTTTTATTTAAAAATGGAGATTGGAATAGAAAAATATTCCGACCCAACTACATTTTCTATTGTATAGTGGAATAATCTATTTATTTTTTGTTTATTATTCCAGTTTTTCATTTTACAATGGGGTATGATTGAAACAAATCACAGTCCATTATAAAGCTACTTCATTTTAAAGGAAAATATGAAATTTTACATTCGAAATTCTTTAAAATATGTACTTCGATTTGTCGGTTTTTTCTTCTTTTTTTGAACAAAAATCTGTTTATCTTCTTTAAATTATAATGTCGCTTCAACATATATCGTGAATTTTCTCCGCTGAAGCCATCTCCACCACAAATCCATTACACTATTTTAGTGTAATAGTATTTTAGAGTTGGGTTGAGATTAATTTTTTAGTCAATATCACACTATTACACTAAAATTATACACCAAAAATGTGAAATTATAGTACTGCATTTAAATAATGTAGTTTTAGATTTGAATTAGAGAAGTTTAGTGTTAAAATCATATTAAATAATATTTTAGAGTTGAATTGAGATGGAAATATTTTTAATGTTGAAATTACACTAAAATAGTGTAATTTTGATAATATACTAGTGTTATAGGTTAGAAATGCCTTAATGGCTAACCATACTCCGGTTGTCATATGTTAAGACCATATGTTTCTGTCTACAGCTCCTAAATGTTTTTTTACTGAACTTTTATTCAGCTCCTAAATGTTGTCCCCTCCTAAGCGTCTCTTCTCATTTCCTAAGGATTCATGTTTGGAAGATATATTATCTTATAAATAAAATCTTAGCTATATATATTTTTGTATTTGGTAAAGTAGTATTGCTGACTGGAACATGGAACATGTGTATTTGCTCCGTTTCAATGATTTTTTTAAAAATATATAAATTGTTTCTCACAGCTACATTTTTACATTTTAACTTCAATATACTTTTACTAAGTAATGATAGCCAATAATAAACTTTTAAAAATTATTATTTTTGTTAAAGTTTCATTAGTTGAAAAATTATGAGAATTAATTAATAAAATAATATATTTATAATTAATATTTAATATTGATATTTTTAATATGTGTGAGAACTTTAAAATATTTTTCTTTTGAAACAGAAGGATATAATATATTTATTTTTGTTTTTGAAGTTCAAATAACACAAAATAGTTTTTTTTTTTATAACTCTGATATCTGGGCAGTCACATTCCCAACTATCTCTCCGAAAGGGATTCAGCGCCCCAACGGAAGGGATGTTAAATCCGTTGTGGCCAAGGCTCGAACCCGGGTGGCGGATAGCACAACTGTACCTCCTTTACCACCAAGCTACGAGCGCTTGGTTAACACAAAATAGTTTAAGACACACACACATTTATCTAGTATAATAATATTTGTGCTGGCAGAACATAAATATTGTAATCTAAAATTGTTTACGTAAATCTTATTACGGTAAATGTAAATGTTTATAAGGTTTGATAAATATTAGTGTATTTAAATATCTCAGGGGGTAATGGATGGATCATGGATGAATCAATCACGTTTATTACGTTTTATGGATAATGGATGAATGAATATAATGAGATACAAGAGGCAGAGGAAAGAAAAAGAGAAAATCAAATGTGGGAATGGTCCAATGTAAGTGAAAATAGCAAAAGTGGAAAAAGAAATTTGTTGGACCAAGTAGAGGAATGCCCCAAGATTGGGAGAGGTATCAATCATGATACAAAACGTAAGACATATGAATATATAAATGTGATCAAAGGTAATCACTTTGGTCCATGGTACATCTTTACTAGCTTGACCAATTCTTCTAGGGCACAAACGTATGTTGGATACGTTGTATCATCTTTATCCAACAAGTTTCTCTTTATATTAATTTTTTTTTGGCTACTAACGTTTCCCAATTAAATCACTCCACTTTGAATCTTCCACTTATATACTTTTGTCTTCAACACAACACAAACTTTTCAACTTTTTTCTTGTTCTTGTAGCCCAATTAGCTTTAGAGCATAAAGAGAGAGACACTCCAACTACTGAAAATGTGTGTACCATTATTGGTGAAGTATTACAAACTTTGGAATTACGTTAAAACATTTGTATTTTTGCATATCCAGTATTGAAGATAGTGTATTAAAAGCCTGTCACTGGAAAATGCAGGATTGGTCATAAAATTTTCAAAAGGCAGAATGATATTTTGATATGAATTGGCACTTCAAACAATTTTTCGAATCTTCACTCTTCTTTTCCCCCACATTGAATTCCGTTTTGACTCTTTTAAAATATGCATTCTGCGTAGTCTTACTTTTATATATTACCTATTAGCCACTATACTATCTACTCTACTTTTCTTACCCAATGGACACCATTTTAAGTTTCGTTTTTTAATTTCCTAGTCCACAATTACGATTCTCGCTAGGCCCACCTTAGAACATTGAGTCCATTCAAGCAAATATTACAAGCCGTCAACCAGTTTCCACTACCCGTCGCCCAAACACAATCTAATCTAACACTGTGTGCTTCTACAACATTGTCAACAAAAGAAAGACCGATGACACAAATCACTACTACTACTAATACGTTTTGTTTTATGTAGTTACACAAAAAATTCTCCGAACTATTATGCAGCACCATAGTTTGTATATCATATCACGTATAGTATACGTATAGTTCGGACCTTGCGGTAGTTGAACACATTGTCGAGTTCACTAACATTGCTGAAGCATTAGCCAATATTTCAACAAGAACTACAGATGCAAGAATCAAAAAGTCAACAAAATATAACGCATCAAATTAAGTTTTACATAAGAAAAACCAATGAGCAGGAGAAAAACCATTCATATTTTTAACATGAGTCCGTGACAAGCTTAGAGTCGTTATTATAATAGGATTTAGACATCTTCATCCATAAGAACTTTTATGGGGTTCTTAATTTTTTTTCTCGTTTTTTTAAAAATAACTAATCGTGGACTGCCACGTGGCAGTGAGATCCACGAAACAGTACAAAAGACGGTTCAATTAGGGATTTTTAGGGCATGTTTATTGGTGGTTTCTTAGCAAGGGTTTTTAACTTTTTTAAGAGAAGTTTCTTAACTTTTAACTAAGAAAACCTAAGAACCGTCTCTTAAATAAGAGATTTAAGAGCCGTCTCTTAGTAAAAAAAAAATTGAAAAAAGTTAAAAAAAAAGACGCGAATTAAGTTAAGAACTCCACCTTAAAAGACCGTGAATAAACATGACTTAGAGACATGTTCTTAAGAAAAATTGTGGAACCCACCACCTTTTAGAGTTAAGAATTTCTAAGAACCCTTTGATGGACATGCTCTTAAAGGGACTTGCTTACACTAAATGGAAACTTGCATCGATATTTGAATAAAGAGAGACTCAACTCTTGACCGCACGCAATATCAATCCAAAGTATACAAACACACTATTAGCCACATACTATTAATACCACGTGAGGTCCTGAGCTAGCACACCATCCATATTCATGGTGACAATCTAAGACACTGCACCAATTCTACAAGTCAAGACTCTGAACTTATTGTCTCTGTTTCTATACTTCACTTTCTCAAATCTTATTGCCAATCTTCCCATATGTCCTTTCTGAAAGCGTCATATAGAATAAGGATGGATTTGCGAATTTCCATTTGCAATATGATATCCAAGAGAAATATTGGGTTACACATGAAGAAAAGAATGATCAAAGCAAGTTACAGCTAAATTCTTGTTATATTAGAAAGCACACAAACTAAAAAGTTCAAACTGAGTGTGGTTTTACACAAGAATTGAAACGCAATATGCAAGATATTTCAGATTATACATTAGAAGTTTAGAATTAGAGTGACTGAAAAAGGCACCTTGAATGAGATCAAGCATAGCAAAAGCTCATTTTAGGAACATCAAAAACAAGCAAAAAATAGAGAGTATCATAGTGTTGGTACACAAGCTGAGAATCCTGCCTTAAGTTTACAGATAATCATGAAGTAGGCAATACCAGGCCAAACAAAGAATCAATCTCCACAATACGGTAAGAACAAGCTTCTCCACAGGCTGAAACCAAAATTATACTCATGAAAAATGATGGTGCTGCCCAGGATCGAACTGGAGACCTTTTGCGTGTAAGGCAAACGTGATAACCACTACACCACAGCACCTGATGATTTATACTTTGATTTTTGTTGAATCTATATTGGAGGCATAAAGAGAAGATATCTAACGTACCAATTGGAGAACCAAGATGCTTTACATCACTCTTTAATACCATACATCTTCCTTAGCGTTCCTGGTGTGCTTTTTAACTTCCTCAGGTGACAATCTTTATTTTCTTGTCAAAAGAGAAATCTTTCTACGGTCACAACATGTTCTTTACACTAGTCTAAGTGAAAGTTACCCTTTGAGTTATCACTGGAGACGTTGGCAAATGGATAGCTTTCGTTGTTGTTTCAGTTGTACATATTCGTTTGTTCACAATATAGTGAAATGTGTTTGTGTAAATTGGTTATGGATTCTGTTTTTGTATATACTTTTTTTTTTTTTTGTCTGCCTGTTTTTGTATATACACTCGTGGAGTGTTTGTAGTTTTGTTATAGCAAAAGGAGAATGAACTACACGATGTTTCAGAACTCATGAACTAGCTTTCATGTCATGTCGATATTGTAAAGGGTAGAAAACAGTTTAGTCACATGTGACTTCCGTTTCGAAGAACGACACGCGGAATGAGCGGCGTTTTTAATTCGAAAAAGGAGGCGAACTACACGCTGTTTAAATTTAAATAAGTAGACTTCATGTCGTTTATAAACAGAGGGCGCCGTAAAATCCTAAACCCTAGTTTGGCTTCTGTATAAATACTCGAGTCTCCGCCTCTTTCAATCATAAGTCTCTGCACCGTTCTTTGAGTCCAACCTTAATTTATTTCTCAGGCTAATTTGTTTTAGATGTCTGAAGCGTCTCCTTTTTGTCTTTCTTCTTGTCGTGTTTTGGGTTTATAGTGTTTTGAATTTACGAAGGGTTTCTCAGTGATGAACAAAACATAGATGACGAGTCCGATCAATCCATTCTTTAAATCGTGGGGACAAACGAGGCATTTGTCTGAGAGGAATCCTTTTTGTTTTTTCTTTTAATGTTTTTCAATGAATTTGATTTTTCTGGGCATGATGAGGATTGTTTATTGTCATCTGATTCATGATGAATTAATACCTCCTACTCATTCTGAGTGCCCCTTCTGTTTTAAATTCGTTTTTAAATTTTTCATCTTGATGCCAAGTATATCAATAGTTTCAAAAAGTTTGATTGCTTGATTGCTTAGTTGTTCATGTAATTGTTATTTACAATTTGGTTCCATAACCACTGAACTGCAAATATATATCAATTGATATTGACTTCAATTTTCTAAAACTAAATTGTTTGTCGGTCGTCTCCTGGGTGTCTGGTACAGGAAGGGCGTGAAATAAAAGTTTTTACCAGTAAAGTTTTCTGGGCAATAGTCACAATAATTAACTCGGAGCTGGAAAATAACAAAAACATCCCCAAAATTAATTAATCCAAAAAAGGCACATCCCCAAAACAAAAATGTTAGAGAACTCATAACAACATTACACCGTTAGAAATTGTATTTGAGCTTACTTAGTTTTTCGTAGGTGAGATTGAAAATAAATGTGACTAATACTCCCTCCGTTTCGTTTTAGTTGTCGTTCTTGGTTTATACACGCAGATTAAGAAATCATTTAATTTTACATATTTTTTAGATAAAAACACAATTACCTATACACCTAATTACATTTCAACCAATAGAAAAATAGAATAAGATAAAACTAATAAATTTTGCATTGAAATTATAAAACGACACTTATTTTGAAACAAAAAAATTTCTCTACAACGACAACTAAATCGAAACGGAGGTAGTACGTTTTATGCTTATTATAAAACAGAATGAGTACTCTTGGTTTTATTCAAATAAGTTGTCTTAATGAAGTTAATAGGTGTTCTGGCAAACTTATGAAGCCGGCCTATCAGAAGCAAAATACAATTAAAGTGTTTTCTAACGATGTAAGAAAAGCTCTGAGGAACATCCCTCATAAATATAAAAAAGAAGAGCCTTCGCATTGAGCCTGTCCTTGTGTCTTGTGTATTGTTTCTTAGTATGGTCTTTGATATCCTTGTTGTGAGGCGAAGCAAGGGGCACGGGTCGAGCTACGGTTTAGGTGGGTGTGTCCCAGATCTGAAGGTGATGATGTAGCAGTGGCTCTGTCTAATCTGTTAGTGGCTTCCGACTCTGATGGCTCATATCTATTTGCTTTCCTTTCAATGGGTAGGTGCGTGGAGCATGTGAAACACCCTTTCTTGGTCCTCGGACTGAATCGGGTTGTTTCTATTGCGGTGGTTAAGAGAATTCTGTTGTTCTTGTCTTTGATGGTTATAGGCTCTGGCTTCTTATCCTGCAAGTGAATCGGTTTTTTTTATAGTTATGTATTCTTTTATGGAATCTAGATAGTTGGTTGGTGTTAGTCTTCTATATCAAAAAAGTAATGAGATTTATATTGATTTTCGGTCCTAAGCTTGTAGTGTTTTGGGTGTTTGTTGATGTTGTGAACGCCTTCCTGTCTATAGTTACCGGTTCTTTGTTGGATTTGGTGGCCGTTGACGGGTTTGTGCTCGCTATCTCCAGATTTATTGAGATTGGAGTGTTTCTTTGTCGGGCTTTTACCGAGGCGTAGCTTGGACGCAATGAAGTTGTGTCGCTGCCGTATCCGGAAGAGAATGTGTTCCTAGAGTAGTTATATCTTGTCGGGTTATAACGTTTGGGTACTTTGGGTTGGAGAAATTTACTCTCGATGTTGATAAAGGTTGATGTTATCGTTTGGTGGGCCGTGGGCGACAACTATAAATCTCGTTCAAAGGCTTTTGTAAGTTTAGTGTACTACTTTCATAGTGAATTTGTAAATTTCAAGCGTAGGTTTTCGTGTTCCTTGTTCATGTAAGTTGTTCTAGAGTAGGTTCTAGTTGCCTTTTCATAGGCTTTTGTTTATGGAGTTTCTTTGTGTTTCCGCAAGTTTTGATATGAATTGTTGTATCTTTCTTTAAATGAATACTAGATTCTAACCCGCGTTAAAGCGCGGATAATTTTTTGATGAAAATTTCATATAATGATTTTTTATTTATTTGAAGTAAATTTTGGTATAAAATATGTAATCCGAAATCCGAACTGAATCCAAACTAAAAAAACTGATGCGTATATAACCAGTTGTAGGCATATATAATTATTTTATATTAGTAAATAAAATATAAATAATTAGTTAAATTGATTATTTAAAAAAACAATAGATTACCTATTTAGTTCCTTAATTTTAGGCTAGTATATATATTTAATAATATTCAAGTTATGTAGAAGTAGAAATAATAGAAAAATTTAGGTAATGTGATCATACCTAGACTATTTGTAAGTAGATAAAAATAGGATTCTGTTTTAATATAATAGATTTTCAGATGAAAAAAAACATCCATCATAGATAGAAGGATGTAAGTTCGAAAAGATTTAAAGGAATTTGTGGTTATATTGTATTTCCATGTTTTAGAAACAAATTTTTTTTTTTCGTCAGAGTGTTTGTTTCATTCATTCATAGAAGGGATACAAAGTTTCATACTTAAGCTGATGGATGAACACACAGCAACACAAGCCCACAAGATAGGCAACTAGAACCCACACCGGGGTGACTGATGAGACTACCGAACAAAGATAGAATTAGAACTACAACAAGGATCAATCAAATAACCCACAATGATGTTAGTACACTACACTTGCAACCTTCACACACCTTATGACGCTTTTGAACATGATTTATCGTTGTTGCCCACGGCTCACCGAACGATAACATCAACTTCTACAAACACTGAGAGTACATCTCTCTCACCAACAGAACCCAAACTTTATAACCCGACAAGAAATAACTCACTCTTGGTTCATGTCCTCTTCCGGATACGGCAGTGACACACTTTATGCGTCCAAGCAATACCTAAATAAAAGTCTCACGACCACCACTCCAATCTCAACAGATCTGGAGATAAACGAAGTCAAACCCACCAGTCCACACCGGAAACATAAAGAAACCAGCAGAACGAGATAGGAAGCGTTCACTACCACATCAAGAACCAAAAAATGCAAGTATAGAGACCAAACCACCAAAAGAGAGCCAATGATTCTCCCTGAATTTTATGGAGAAACAGAACATACCAGACACTAACTTCTCAACAACAATGGAATACAATTGCTCTTAAACGCATAAAGAAAACAGAGGTCTCCACCGGTCGAGGAGCAGAGAGGTTGAGGGAAAACGAAATTGATATGACAAGTGAAGAGAACATCTTCATCACCGACGAAAGCTCACCTACAATCTTGTCACAGATCCGCCAAATCTGACCCAGATCCGGTTAAAACCACACAAACCATCTCCAATCTCGAACTCCTTGGCTTCACAACATGAGCGATGGTCTCGCCGATGCTCCAGCTACACAAAGGAACAACCGAAGCGTAGATCTATCTCTAGCAAGAGAGAGCTCCAGAGACACCAACAAGAAGACCATACCATAGAGAGAAGAGGCAAAGAAGATGGACAGAGACTGAAACTGAAACTACAAGGGACTAACGGGAGGGTGACCGGCGGTGGTGAACCACCGGCCACCGAAGCGGAATGGCGTGGCTTCTCGTTAACGGCGTCTTCTCTTCAGCTCTTTCTCTCTCTCACGGCAAATATATTGTTGTTCTAAACAAATTTTTATTTTAAAAAGATATATTTTAACATTTTTAAATGTATTAATTAGTGATAAACTGTAAACTTTAAAAACCTTAAATGTGTTTGTTGGAATTATTTTAATTAAAAGTTATTGGTAATAGTTACTACTATAAATAATCTATTGATAATCAAAATTCATATGTTTTTACTATTATTATGTAGAAAAATTTAAACATAAACATTATTCAATAAATTAATAAACATTATAAATTAATTTAATTATTTATTTTTGGACCAGTATGCATACAATATAAATTGATAATATAAAGAATTAATATTTTTTAAGAAAATTTTAGATCAATCTATTCTATTATTAAAATTATAGATTAATATTTTATGAGTGTATAGTTTATCAAGTATAAATATTTATTATTTTCATATTTCATTTTTTTAAAAGTATTTAATAAAATTATTTCTAGAAGACACAATTTAATAGTATGATACATAATTTTTATATACTAAATGATATAATAAAATTAATAAAAATTTAAATTTATAAAATTTAAAGAATATATAAATAATGAAATCGACTTATTTTTACTATTCAAAACATATTCTAAACATAAAATCTCTAAATATGTTTTAAAATTAATAATTATATATTATTAATTTATAGAGTTTTATTATATAATTTATCCACCTCCGTATTTCAGATTGAGGCAGTATCCATATTTCCACGTCAGATTTCGACAAGTGGCTACCAGACAGCCATATACTCGTGGAACAATCCTATCATAAAATTTGAAACCTATCCGACCTTATCTTAACCCCAAACACTCTCTCTTCCAATTATTACCTCTCAGCTTCGCATCATCATCACTCAAATAACACACATACATCTGATACTTGTCCTAATGGCAACTTCTCTCCAAGCCACCGCAACCTTTCTTCAGCCGGCGAAGATCGCCGCTTCCTCTCCTTCTCGCAACGTTCATCTCAGATCAAACCAAACCGTGGCCAAGTCCTTTGGCCTAGAATCTTCACCTGCTAGACTAACATGCTCCATCCACTCTGACTTCAAAGACTTCTTCGGAAAGTGCTCTGATGCAGCCAAAGTTGCTGGTTTCGCTCTCGCCACCTCTGCTCTCGTCGTCTCGGTATTAACTTCATATTCACATTAAACACATAAACAACATATCTATTATCTTTACAAAGGACTTATGGAACATAGTCTAGGAAGTCACTGATGTAGTACTAAATTCAAAATAAATGTTAGATGTTTATATCATATACTACATGATACATACTATAAATACATTTATTAGCTGAAAGCTAATGAAACATAGACAAACCCATTTATTACCGTTTAGTTTCAACGTTTCTATTATATAGGATCATTGTAATAATTGTAGGTATATTAGTTGCATATTCTATTGAAATTAATAAACCTATGTTTTTTTTGGGATATATTTGGTTAAATGAAGGGGGCAAGTGCGGAGGGAGCACCAAAGAGGTTAACGTACGACGAGATACAGAGCAAGACCTACATGGAGGTTAAGGGAACTGGTACCGCGAACCAATGTCCGACCATCGACGGTGGCTCAGAGACATTCTCATTCAAACCTGGTAAGTACACCGGTAAGAAATTCTGCTTCGAGCCTACTTCCTTCACCGTCAAGGCAGATAGCGTCAGCAAGAACGCCCCTCCAGATTTCCAAAACACCAAGCTCATGACCCGTCTCACTTACACACTCGACGAGATCGAAGGACCCTTTGAGGTTTAGCCCAATCTTTTATCTCTTGATGTTGCTTCTTCCGCAAGAAACAAGAAAGTTATATTGAGTTGTTCATTTTATAGGTGAGTTCAGATGGAAGCGTGAAGTTCAAGGAAGAGGACGGGATCGACTACGCAGCAGTCACGGTCCAGCTTCCTGGAGGAGAACGCGTGCCGTTTCTCTTCACGGTGAAACAGCTCGAGGCTTCAGGCAAACCTGACAACTTCAGTGGCAAATTCTTGGTTCCTTCGTACCGTGGCTCGTCTTTCTTGGACCCTAAGGGTCGTGGTGGGTCCACTGGGTACGATAATGCAGTGGCTTTGCCCGCGGGAGGCAGAGGTGACGAGGAAGAGCTGTCGAAGGAAAACGTCAAGAACACGGCGGCTTCGGTCGGAGAGATTACTTTGAAGATCACAAAGAGTAAACCGGAGACGGGAGAAGTGATTGGAGTGTTCGAGAGTCTTCAGCCCTCGGATACTGACTTGGGTGCTAAGGTACCAAAGGATGTTAAGATCCAAGGGGTTTGGTATGGTCAGCTTGAGTGATTGAGTTTGTCACAAGTTGTATTGAAACCTCTTTTTATATTAAAGAAAATGTTCGATAAATAAAAATATATATCAGCAAATAATTTGATAGATAAAGTTTAATTTAAAAAGAACTTATCCAAAGTAATATTAATTTCGTTCGAGTTGTCACTTAAATTGAAAACTTTTAGCATAATGGTTTGGATCTTTTTTCAGTTGAGTTAATGATTTCTGGTTTTTTTAGGCTACAAAACGCGTGAGTTAAATGCACCGTAAGAAACGAAACATCGATTCAAACGAGACAATGGAGATTCACTTACGTATTGGTTATTCATAATTAATCATGAAATATATAAACCTGTTAGGACTTGAAAATATGTTTAAGTTATTTTCCTTTATTTATTAGACAATAGGATTAGGTGCATTCAAGTTGGGTGTGTGATGGTATGTTTCAGTATTATATATGAGTATGATTAATATATTATTTATTTTCTTCTTATAATTAATTCGAAGTTGACAAAGGTTATTGTATTTGATTATATGGTTGGACTAGCGCATAGAGCCATATGTTACCAAGCTTTGTATATACTAGTTTATCCTCCATATGGAGTCAATCTTTGTATATACTACTTTATTATATATAAAAAGTATATGAAAATGGTGAATATGCCGGGATCGTTCGACACATGCGCCAGTTTAGGTCTCCGTTCCTGCCAGATCATTTTATCTTGCACTTTGCTCCTCTTCATGTGCTTGCATTACGATTCCTATGACTTCAATACCTTCTGGTAAAACCCCACCAAATTCTTGTTTGATTTTGTCTAGCGACTCAACATATCAGTTGTATTTGGACGAGGGTTTCTTGATATTCACCAAGTTTTTTATTTTATTTCTGAAGCTCTATCAAACATTTGAGGATAGGGTATGGTCTCTGTTTGTGGTTTGGTCCTAAATTCAGGATCGGATCTGGACACAACCAGATGAAACATTTTTAACGGCCCCTAAATTTTTATGAAGTTTTTTACTTAGAAATAAGTCTCTAAATTCCAAACAGAAGTCTTTTTTTACAAAATTTCTTAATGAAATATTTTAAGTCCCCGAAATCTCAGATCCGGTGTTGCCTAAACTGATCAAAAATCACACTGAGGAATGAGGGTACGGTTTGGTTCCATAGTTTTTGTTGTTTTAGTGGTTGAACTTGCTTTTGGTGAAGGATGTGAGAGACCAATGAAACTAGTTTAGGCTCCTCTGGTTATATGTCATAGTCTGCATTAATTCATCAAGATTTGATGATATTGATCTATCTTATCTGTGTTCTTCCTAAGCTATTTGACGACTCTGATGGCTTTTATAACTCCATGGAGCATCTTACTCGCACTGGCCGATGCATACTCTCTCTTGGAACGGCTTCCTCATAAACCTTGCGTTCTATCCATAGTTCTCGCCGGTGATGTCGTATGTAATTCAAAAGAGTTACTTAATTTTCCCAAAAACGCTGCGCAATCTTATTATTGTAATCTCATATTACTTTCTATATTTTGTAACAGGTGCTATCTTTTCTATCTCTGGGTGGGGCTTGTGGTGTAGCCAGTGCTGCCGAACTGCTTTCGTCTACGGATGCACAGATCTGCGTAGATAACATCTGTAGCCAATACCTAGCCCCAGCTACATTGGCCTTCTTGTGTTGGTTATTGTTATTTGCTTCAGCTCTTTTCAATCTTTGGAGTTTACCTTCCTTATTATATTGACATGCTTACATTATAGATAAGAATCATAATAATCATAGGACATAAATGTTATTGAACATATTCCCCTATAGTATTAATGTGAAATAAATTTTACCAGTTTATACACGACACGTTCCAAATAAAATTGGTCCACTTGATCAACATCTGGCTTTAAGATATACGCTTTCGTCCTTGATCGTGTATATGGTAGTGGCCTGATTAATTCCCCTCAAAATTAATAAGAGCAGCAGGAACTGGTGAATCTTTCTCACACAGTTTTCTATGTATTTATATTAAATTTTCAACACAATTTATATATCTGATTTAATTTAATAACTGAAAAATAAGTACACTAATAGAAACTTGACATCTATAGAATTAGTCTCTTACCGTTTGCTAAAAATCTCTTTATAGAACTTCATATTTGTGTTCTTCTCTTTCCCACTTTAACATATTTTATTGTTAGGATCTTAACTTCGAATCACATATAAACATGTTGATTCTTTACGGGTCTAACACAAATTTAACATAATTTTGACACCAAGATTTAACGAGTTCCTCTCCGCAAGGGTACCTCTTGTGTGGGAACCTTCTCCCACAAACATCCACTATCAATCAAAAGTTTACACAACGCTCTTAACCAGTGCTTTCTTTGTGTTTCAGGTACTAAGCTTTAAAGAGAAACAATAGCAAAGACAAAGAGAAGAACACTAAAAGGTGGAGACTCGAACTCCCACTTTCTATGGAAATCATCTTCTTCTCTATTTGATATTCTCTTGCTCTATCCACTCTCTGAAGGTTTTGTAGCTCCCCTGCCAATAGAGCACCATGCCGTGAACCTTTATTAGGGTTAGTTTCTTTGAACGTCTTCTACCTTCTTATATATGCAAATGATATTGCCGACTTGAGGTCCATAATTTACATTTATTATTAATGTTATTGAAGTATTTTCTCTAGATTAACCATTAATGATGCTCTAAATTCAATGATCTAACCGTGTCTAATTAGTTCATTAAAAAATTATTATATTTTTATATTAAAAAATGCAAAATTTTAAATTTTTATGCGATTTATCATCAGTTATGTAGACAAATAATAAAATTTAAACGTTAATATTTTTATAAACTAGTTCATTAAGGTGTAAATAAAACTGTTAGATGTTAATTTTCAAAATATATGTGGATTTATCGGGTGTAAACTTTTTTCGGGTGTAGAATTCATGATAAGCTCTACAGAAAATTTGGAAAACGGAAATATCTGATTCTGAACAAAAAAGGAAATATTTGTTGCTGAACAAAAAAAAGGAAATATTTATATCGATTTGGAACCTCTCTGGAAAACTCTCCCTTTATAAAATTGTAAAACCAAAAGATTAGACGATCCTAAAATATATTACACAACGTTGAAGTTGCTTACGACGAAAGCTCTAACGAAGAAAAAAAAGCTCTAACGAAGAAAAAAAAGCTCTAACGTTAGAAACTTGAAAGTATGAAAGACACACACGAAGTTCAAAGTTGCATCAAAAGATTTCCATGGTTAGTTCAGATGGTGAAGTCGAGACGATTCCATGAGTTTTGCGATCAACACATCACAGAACACCGATGCTACTTCTGTTGCGATTGTATGACTCCTCCTTTCTGCAAGGTCTGCTTCAAAAAGAATGATCACAAAGAACATCTTGTAATTCAAGTAAAAGATTTATCTCTTCTTTTAATTATTCTTAAAAGCTGCTTTCTGTAATTAGCTAGGTTTTCACATCCCTTTTGATATAAAAAACAAGTTTTAATTATGATAATTAATTGTATGTTTAACTTGCAGGGATTTAAGTGTTCGAACAAGACAGCAGTAAGGACGCAGACAATATCAAAATATATGGACATATCTGCGATACATATATATTCATATAACGCGTATCCGATCGTATTTATTAATCAGAGACGTGAGAATGATAATCATAGTTCTAGAAATGTTTTGCATAAATGCAAAGTCTGTGGATGGCCCTTTGACGCTGCTTCTTCTGCTTTGTTCTGTTCTGTAGAATGCAAGGTACATTGTTGTGTTTTTTTTCTTTGTTTTTGTAAATGTAACACTAACTTTTTTTTTCTTAATTTGACAGTTTAGGAACACTATGTTTGGATCAAAACTGGATGAGATGGTAGAGGGTTCAGAAAATGTTGTTCAACCCACTGTGAAGATAAAGGATAATTCAGAAGATGTTGTTGAACCCACTGTGAAGAGAAAGGAGAGTTCAAAAGATGTCGTTGAACCCGTTCTGAAGAGAAAGGAGAGTTCAGAAGATGTTGTTAAACCCATTGTGAAGAGAAAACATAGGAGAAAAGGAATCCCATATAGATCTCCGTTCTCCTAGGACTTTACTCCAAAATGATTTTCTTATATATATATATATATATATACGATTATATTAGGATTTTAAGAGGTTTCATATAACTGAAATTTGGACATGTGTCATGTGTGCATGCATGGTGGACGACTTTTTTAAAACAAATGTTTGACGCCTTTATTGTTGTTTTTGATTAATTTGTGTATCTCATACCTATAGAAAGATTCAAACTAATCAGCAAGGAAATGTTCAGTGTACGGATAGTGTAAGTGGGTCCACCATTGGCCTAAACTTTAGAGCATGTCCATCCATCCATAAGTAACTTTTTTTTTCTAAATTAAAACGAAAATTAAAACAAATCAATCGTGGATAGATATATATTAATGGGATCCACAAAACAATGTAAAAAGTGGTTTTTAACAAAAAAATTTTAGAGTTAGTTTTTAGAAAAGGTGGTAGAGTCCTGTTAAAATTAATTGGTGATAAGTGAATTGATTTTAACTATTTATATATTAATTAAATTTCCAAAATATGGATACGTATCCCCTAATACAAGGGGGCCTGGCATGATACATGACATGAACAAAACGTGATAGCATGTGGCATTACTAGAAAATATAAAAACACAATATTCAAGAAAGAGTAAACGATACGTAGTTCAAACGTAAAATATCCAATATAGTACGCATTTCTAGGCACCACGAGCCTTTCTAGCTCGCTCCAAAAGACGGTCGCATTCGTTAGCCACTCTCGCTAGCGATTCATGCGATGAACAACCATCGCAACTCACCGCCTTCTCCGCCGTGTCCCTCAGCTTCTTTACCTTCTCTCTCATCTCGCAACCTTCCTCCTCCACCATAATCCTCCTCACCAACGACTCGATCTCCACCCTCGATACCACTTCTTGCGACGTTAGTTTCCTAGACCGTATGGCGATACCTAGCTCCTCGTTCATCAACGTTGCATTCAGTTTTTGATCCGCAAAAAGCGGCCAAGCAATCATTGGAACCCCGCTAACAACGCTTTCAAGAATCGAGTTCCAACCACAGTGAGTCAGAAACCCACCAACGGCTTGGTGGGCTAGGATCTCGGCTTGTGGGGCCCACGAGGAAACCACAAGGCCTCTCTCATGGGTCCGGCTAATAAACTCTTTGGGTAGATATTCATGTATATCCCCGTTATTAGTAGATAAATACTCACTACTAGCTGAACCGTCTACTGGGGGACGGACCACCCAAACGAACCGTTGCTGGCTCAACTCGAGCCCCCAAGCAAGTTCGGTTAGCTGGCTACTTGGTAGAGAGCCGCCGCTTCCAAATGAGATGTAAAGCACGGACTCATCAGGTTGCTTGTTTAACCAATCCAAAACCGGATGGTTAGTCTTCGATGGATCGACCGGTCTGCACAAAGGACCAATTGGATAAACCGGGACACGAGCGATTCCACCCAAGAGCTTTGGGTCTTGAAGAGATTTCAAAGTTTTGGGCTCCATGTCATCCCATGTATTCACAATAAGACCATCAGCCGTTTGGAAAAGTAAACCAAAAGGAACAAATACCCGGTATATCTGGTCGGTTGGGTGAAGGAACGGTTCAAGAGTATCCTCAAACCGAACCGGTTCACATCCAGGCATAGGCAAGGGTTTCTTCTTGACTATGTGTTCCTCTTCAACCTCTTTCTCCAGCGTTGGGAAATACATAGTCAACGCGAGAAAACGTGCGTTAGATGCGATGAAGACATAAGTCAACATGTTGAACTCACCACCTAGCCGTAACGCGTCAAGACCGAACAAGTCTACGATCAAAGCCGTTGGTTTTTGCTGCATCACTTCGATCTTTGCTCGGAGAGTTGGTATGGTCTCACGCATCATGGTCGAAAGTTTGATCGCAATAAAGCCTGACGGGTTCACTAAATCGGAGATATCCGGTGTGGGAAGGCCGATGACGTCAAGAAGTGTTGCATCGCAGCCAGGTGAGTTGAGAAATTGAGATTGAGCGGAGGCTGCGTCGGCTTCAAGGACAAAGATGGTGACTTGGAAGCCATGGGATCCGGCTAAGCGTTTTCCAAGCTCGATCACCGGGATGACATGGCCCATTCCTGGGCTAGCGAACATGATAGCATGTGGTCTTGTAATCTCCATAGTCTCTATCGATGAACGTTGGCTTTTTGTTTGTTTGTTTGTGGTGTGGGTACTCTTGATAGTTGAAAAATGAGTTTAATTTATAGAACTAAATCTTTTTCCAACGTTTTGTAAATAGTATAATATAATGTCTAGTCTACCAACTTTTTTGTCTTATAGAAACAAACAAAATTTATACAGTTATCTAGTAACTGGATCTTAGTGAGCTGCATATATATAAATTATAGTATTAGAGAAAATTATTACCATGTGAGCCATCGCTAATGATCCATTTTTTGTTTAATGCACTGACGAAAGGATAGAAGTAATATTCATCTTTTTGCTAGGAACTCTTGTAAATAGTCTTTTTAATGCAGATTATATGCGAGCAGCGGAAAGCTACTATCGCTCCCTTTACAACTAGGCTAATCCGACATTGATCGAAGTGTGATGTTTAAAAGTAGCTCTAGGCTACTCTAATATGTTTCTTAAAGATTACATGTTTCAATTTACTTGTCGTTGTAAATGAAAATTTTCGTTTCAAAATAAGTATCATTTTATAATTTCAATACATAATTTATTAATTTTATATGTTATTCTATTTTTTTATTGATTGAAATATAGTTAACTATATAGGTAATTGTGTTTTTATCTAGAAAATATGTAGATTTAAATGTTTTCTTAATCTATGTGCACAAACACAAAACGACAAGTAAGATGAAACGGAAGTAGTATATACATTACACACATCCAAAAATGTGTGTATAGATAATGTACATGTTTATATTGTATTACACATGACAAGCCATTATGCATGGTATATAGAGTGATATATCATGTATACAAAAAATCTCTTTAGATGCTTTTCTTGTAATTGCTAAGAAGCAAACAGTATGCTTGATCAGTGATCACAGATTCACAGATCCACAATATTCTATAACATTTAACTTTCTCAGATGAGTATATATATAAAACTATGATTCTCACAAAAAACAAATTATGATAGAAATCTGCGATGATGGTTGTAGACTTGTAGTCTTGTAGATGTGGGAATGGGTGATAAATAGATGCTTGAATTATGTCACAACGTTACAATTTATTCAAAATCATGTGGTAACCTACGTAATTTTTTTTTGCTTCTATTAAGCAGTTAATTAATGCGTTTTGGATTAGAAAATTATGGACATGACCATAAGAAAACAAAAACTGAAATGCGTAACCATACGACGAACGTGGTTAGAATATACCGTATATTTTATATAATATTACATCAAATACTGCTAAACAATCTTCCTCGTTAGGCCATGATTAATGCAGGTTTCTTAAACTGATGTTCTTAACGAAAATTAAAAAACTGTTTTTAAATTTTTAACTAAAAATGTTAATCACCGACTCTTAAATTTTTTAAATAAGAGTTGGTTCTTAGTTTTTTTAGTTAAAAACTAAAAAATAATTTCTTATTTTTCGCTAAGGCCATGTTTAATGCAGGCCCCTTAAGTTGGATCCCTTAGCGTACGGTCTCTTAACTTTTAACTAAAAACGCTAAGGGACGTCCCTTAAATCTCTTATTTAAGGGACGTCCCTTAGCGTTTTCAGTTAAAAGTTAAGGGACCGTACGCTAAGGGACCCAACTTAAGGGACTTGCATTAAACATGCTCTAAGAAACCCAACTTAAGAAATATACATTAATCATATCCTTAATCTACTTTTTCTTCTTTTTTTGTTTTCCATTTCAAGTTATTTCAGATGTAACATTTATATATAAATATAACTAAAGTAAGCGATTATATTGAAAAAAATAAACCTATCTTTTTACACATAACGTAACTTAAAAATTTCAATCAGACATAAAATTTTCACTTGATTCCATTTCTTCAAATCAAGTGGCAAATGATACATATTAAGTTATCAGAGATTCTTTTGTTAAAATATAAGCCGGAAGGTGTAAACACTAACAGCGTACACATTATAGTATGATCATTTACTAGAAAATCATCATCCCTCTCATTGAGTCATATCAATTAACTGAGTAAAGAAGAAATGGAGTCATGTGTCCGTGCAGTAGCCGGCAAGAAACATTATTTGCTTTTGTTTTAAACTGTTTGTTCGGTACGTGTTATTACATGTAGTATGCATATGACTTGTTTGTGTTGGATAAGCTTCAGAGATTACTTGGTGATCAAGTTATTCATAAAAAAGAAAGTTTGAATAACTAATGTGATAAGGATAAAGTTAAGACTCCTTATCGAATATGTAATAGGATAAGTCTAAGTAGATTCTATTACCTATATATAGGGATCAAAAGTAAGATGATCTCATTGTAAGAGTTTAAGAAAGAAAAGAAAGATATATAAAACGAAGAAACAGTTTTATACGTTTTGTGTCTTTGATCACTTTATTTGGTATCAGAGCTTGAGGTTAAAACAAAACCTGAAGACACAGAGGTCTTAGATACAAAACAATGGCGGATTCAAAAGCACTCGTGAAAATAAAAGACGGTATACCTGGTGGTGGCGGTGTAAAGTGTCCAATGCTCAACACAACGAATTACACGGTGTGGACAATAAGAATGAAGGTGCTGCTGCATGTATACAAAGTATGGGAAGCGATTGATCCAGGAACAGATGAAGAAGATAAGAATGATGTAGCAACTGCTCTCTTGTTTCAGTCTATACCAGAATCATTGATACTGCAGGTAGGAGAGCTAGGCTCCCCTAAGGTGATTTGGGAAGCTATTCGATCAAGAAACCTAGGAGCAGAACGTGTTAAATCAGCTCGTCTTCAAACTCTAATGAATGAATTTGATAGAATGAAGATGGATGACTCAGACACGATCGACATATTCTCAGGAAAAATTTCGGAACTAGCCTCAAAAGCAGCCTCACTGGGACAAAATATTGAGGAACCCAAAGTTGTGAAGAAATTCCTTAATAGTCTACCACCAAAATTTATTCATATGACAGCATCTCTGGAACAGTTGTTGGACTTGGAAACAACAAGTTTTGAAGATATTATCGGAAGACTCAAAGCTTATGAAGAAAGAATAAAAGGTGTTGAAACAGATGAACAACAAGGAAAACTACTTTACTCGAACTCTGAGAAGTCATATGATCAAAGAGGATCAGACTATGCTGGAAGAGGAAGAGGGCAAAACAGAGGACGAGGGAGAAGCAGCAGAGGAAGAGGTCGCGGAAGGAGTAACTATGGAGAGAAAAGCAAAGAAAAAAGAGACTATTCTCAGATTGTGTGCTATAACTGCAGAAAGAAGGGACACTTTGCCTCAGTGTGTACAGAGAAGAAAGCTGAAGAAGAACTAAACAAAACAGAAACTGAAACCGCAGATGGAGCATTATATATGCATGAAATAGTATTTCTTAACGAAGAAAAGGTCATGCCTAAGAAGTTAGAAACTGATAATAAGGAGGATTGCGTGTGGTACTTGGATAATGGTGCGTCAAACCACATGACAGGAGAAAAATCCTACTTCTCTGAGTTGAACAGAAACATCAAAGGTAAAGTAAAGTTCGGGGATGGATCGTTTGTTGACATACATGGAAAAGGTTCCATACTTTTTGAAGCTAAGACTGGAGAACAAAAACTGTTAACAGACATTTACTTCATTCCTGAACTAAGAAGCAACATCCTAAGTTTAGGACAAGCAACTGAACAAGGATGTGATGTACGAATGAAAGATAATTTCTTAACTCTAAAGGATCCAGAAGGAAGACTACTGGTGAAAGTTTTAAGGTCCGAAAATCGACTTTACAAGTTAAAATTAAAAGTGTGAAGAGCAACTTGCTTACACGTAAAGATGGAGGAAGAACCATGGAAGTGGCACGCCAGACTTGGCCACGTTAGCTTTAAAACCTTAAGAGCTATGGCATTCCATGAGATAGTTCAAGGATTACCAGAGATAAAAGAAGAAAGGCGTCTCTGTGATTCATGCTTGGTAGGCAAGCAAACGCGACAATCTTTTCAAAAAACAGCAAAGTATAGATCATCGCGTCCTCTTGAACTTTTGCACGCAGACCTGTGTGGACCAATCTCACCTGCAACTCCCTCTCACAACCGTTATATCTTTGTCATCATTGATGATTGTACAAGATATATGTGGTCAATGCTAATAAAAGATAAAAGTGATGCTTTTGACAGGTTTAAATCGTTCAAAAGGCTAGTAGAAAAGGAGTTCAACAAGGAGATTATGACACTGCGAACAGACAGAGGAGGTGAATTCACTTCGCATGAATTCAATAATTTCTGCAACCAAAATGGAATAAGAAGACACCTTACAGCACCATACACCCCTCATTAGAATGGTGTAGTAGAACGAAGAAATCGTACACTAATGGAGATGACACGGAGCATACTAAAGACAATGAGTGTGCCTAACTATCTGTGGGGAGAGGCGGTTCGTCACGCTACATATCTGATCAACAGGATTCCCACAAGAGCTCTAACAAATCAGACTCCGTATGAATGTTTAAAAGGAAAGAAACCAAACGTGTCACACATAAGGGTTTTTGGGTGCATGGCCTACGCAAAGAAAGATGCTGGACAGTTAAAAAAGCTCGATAGCAGATCAGAACCTGCTGTTCACTTAGGAATCGAACCAGGTTCCAAAGCTTACAGACTATACAATCCTACAACAAAGAAAGTAATTGTAAGTAGGGATGTAGCTTTAATGAAAGGGCTCGTTGGAATTGGAAGGGAGAAGATAAGCAATTACAAACTGAGCCTGGAATGTTTCATATGTCATGGGGAAATATAGAAGATAATGGTAGTGGCCCGTATGTGGTCGGAGCAACTACTGAAGAAGCCACTGAAACAGAGGTCGCCACTGAAACTGAAGATGATCCAGTGAATGTAGAAAAAAACAGTTCCGAGGTAGGGGAAGAAGACACTGAAACACAAGAACCAAGACGATCATCTCGTATAGTAAACAGACCTGTATATCTGAAGGATTATGTCCTACTAGCTGACATAGAATCCGAGTACTTGTTGCTAGCCTTAAATGATGAACCAGCGACTATACAAGAGGCACTTAAAGACAAAAGATGGAGAGCCTCATGTAAAGATGAAATCGATTCCATAGACAAAAACCAGACATGGCTTCTCGTAGAAAAGCCACATGGAGTGAAACTCATAGGACTGAAATGGGTTTTTAGAATCAAACGTAACGCAGACGGCAGCATCAACAAATTTAAGTCAAGACTTGTTGCAAAAGGATATGTGCAGGAGCATGGCATAGATTTCGATGAAGTTTTTGCTCCCGTGGCGCGATTAGAAACCATAAGACTACTTATAGGTCTTGATGCGTCAAATGGATGGGAAATCCATCACTTGGATGTTAAAACTGCCTTTTTACATGGTGAGTTGATCGAAGAAGTGTATGTATCACAACCAGAAGGTTTCGAAAAGAAAGGTGAAGAACACAAAGTATACAAATTAAAGAAAGCCTTGTATGGACTGCGACAAGCTCCAAGAGCTTGGAACACCAAACTTGATCAAACGCTGAAGAAGTTAAGGTTTGAGAAGTGTGCAAAAGAAAGCTCGGTTTACAGAAAGAAGGAAGAAGACAAGTTGCTCATAGTAGCAATATATGTTGATGATTTATTTATCACTGGAAACTCCTTAGAAACAATCAAAGAGTTCAAGACATCCATGTCAAAACAGTTCGAAATGTCTGACTTGGGTTTGTTAACCTACTACCTTGGTATAGAGGTGAAGCAGAGCTCGGAAGGCATAGTGATTAAGCAAGAAGCGTATGCAAAACGCATACTTAATGAAGCAAACATGGACGACTGCAATTCAGTATGCATACCTATGGAATTCGGTCTGCAATTTTCGAAAGCAGAAAGTGAACCTGAAGTAGACGCAAGAGATTATAGAAAGAGGATAGGATGCTTGAGATACTTAACGCATACACGGCCAGACATGGCATTCAGCGTTGGTATACTAAGTAGATTCATGCACTCTCCAAGGGAATCACACAGTAAAGCCTTAAAGCAAGTATTAAGGTATTTAAAAGGATCCTGCGGATATGGTTTGAAGTTTAAACACGGGGGGTCTCAAGAACTTATTGGATATAGCGACAGCAGCCACAACACTGATCCAGACGATGGAAGAAGCACAACTGGACATTTGTTTTGTCTTGGAGACACACCAATATCTTGGTGCTCACAAAAACAAGACGTGGTGGCTTTATCCTCGTGTGAAGCCGAATTCATGGCAGCAACAGAGGCTGCTAAGCAAGCTATCTGGCTTCAAGATTTGATGAATGAGATCACAGGAAGTAAGACTGCAAGAACACTAATTCGTGTAGACAACAAGTCCGCTATAGCACTTGCAAAGAACCCCGTTTTTCATCGGCGCAGCAAACATATCCACAAACGCTTTCATTTCATAAGGGAATGTGTCGAACGAGAGTTGATCGACGTGGAACATGTGCCTGGAACAGAACAGCGTGCGGATATACTAACAAAAGCATTAGCAAGAGTGAAGTTCAAAGAAATGAGGGAGCTAATCAAAGTACAAGACCTAAGAGAAGATGGTATGAAGCTTAGAAGGGAGAATGTTGGATAAGCTTCAGAGATTACTTGGTGATCAAGTTATTCATAAAAAGGAAAGTTTGAATAACTAATGTGATAAGGATAAAGTTAAGACTCTTTATCGAATATGTAATAGGATAAGTCTAAGTAGATTCTATTACCTATATATAGGGATCAAAAGTAAGATGATCTCATTGTAAGAGTTTAAGAAAGAAAAGAAAGATATATAAAACGAAGAAACAGTTTTATACGTTTTGTGTCTTTGATCACTTTAGTTTGGACACTGGTTAAAGCAATGTCATAGTCTATTCTATTTCAACGACGACAAGGTTTTAGATTCGTTCTGATTATCTTTCTTTTTTATCGGTTTGTTCCATTAGACCATCATAGATCTGGTCTCTTAAAACGGGGTTCTTAACTTATGATTTGATAATTTTTTAAAAATATTTTTCGGCTAAGAGACGTCTATAGACCATAATTAACCGGAGTTCTTAGGGGTGGAGTTTTTAGCGGAAAACAAGAAATTGTTTCTTATTTTCCGCTAAGAACTCCATCCCTAATAACCTCGGTTAATCATGCTCTTATATCTTTTATTTAAGAGAAAATTCTTAATTTTTCTCAATTAAAAACTAAAAAATCTCTTGGAGAAGTTAAGAACATGATTATAGGATGCTTTTAAAGGGTTCTTAAGTGAGTTCTTAAGGGAGAGAGTCTACCAAAACTTAAGAACCAGTTCCAAAAACTCTTAATTAATAGTCTTCTTTGCTTGGGTTCTTGTAATGTTTGCGGACCCTCCAGTAATATGTGGCGGCCCGTAATTGGTTCGTTTTTTACTTTTTTAATTTTTTTTAAATCAAAAAAATAAAATAAAAACTCCTAATGGAATTGTAGGGTTAATCATTCTCTAAGAACCCATCTTAAGAGACTAGGATTAGTTATGCTAGCTTTCTTTCCCTCAACTGTATTTTCTTTTTCTGCTAATAATTTGCTTGTAATCTTGTGTCTTTTTCCTCTGTAACCTAGTCGCCTGTTTTGCCGGACGGCAAAGGTGTTGTAGTCCTCCGATTCCCCATGTACGGGTTGAATTAATGAATTACTTTATTAAAAAAAAAAATTGGTAATGTGGTTTAAGTGCTGAACCAAAACAATAAAAAGAGATGTTACGGTTTAATTGAAACCGGTTTGAATTCGGTTACGGTCTGAGTGAAATCAATTTAAAAAAAACTCCTCTCTCTTTCTCTAGGAATACCATTAATGGAAGAAACAGAGGAATTAATAAAGGTGTAACAAAAATGGAAACTCTTTGACACACGAAGCAAAGGTCTAGGGTTTTAGGTTGGCCGTTTAGGTTTATTTTTTCATTTTTTGAACAATGTCTCAGCTTCTGAATCGAATTGCTAAGCAGCAACAACAACTCTGTTTCCCAGGATCTCACTTCTTTTCCACCGCAACAGCGAAGCCGTATCTGCTTTTCAATGAGACCAACAACAAAGCGGCGACGGTCGATATAAACTTGTACGATCCGTGTAAGGACGAAAGAGTGAAAATCCCCGACCAGAGAGTGTCGGAGGAGCTCGACTTTTCTCTAAGGATGGGATCGTCGAGAGGATGGGTGTGTATGAAGAACATGTACGACAACACAGTGCGTCTCACGAACATGTTCAACCCATGTGCCTCGGTTTCTTCACACAAGGTTATCTCTCTGCCTCCATTGGATGATAGTAAAACTCATGTCTCCAGTATTGCTCTCTCAGCCTCCCCAAACCAACAACAAGAAGACTGTGTAGTGGCTGCCAAGTCATGTAGTCATTTTATCAGCTTGTGTCGGCCTGGTGACTCGTATTGGACACGCATCCGTGTCCCGTTTTTCGCATCCAAGGTGATGTATTCGGTGAGAGACCGGAGGTTTTATCTCCACAGGCGGGACAGTAATGAATGTGATCTCATTGAGTCTAGCTTAGACTTCCCTCAGGTGAGTCTGTTCAAGAGTTTCCCTAACTCTGACATCCCCAAGAGTAGACAAGAAGAGATTGTCTCGTCCTGGAAGACCGAGTACCTTGTCGAGTCACCTTCTGGCGACTCCTTCATTGTTTACTGGTAATATTTATTCATATGCTTCTAAGGATTCAGATTATCCTCTCATCATGTAACATCATTTTTTTTAAAGGTGTGACGACAAAGCAAAAGTGGAGACGAGTCACCCCGAGGAACCTTCTGCTTACATAGCCTCCCTGAGGAGGAAGCCTAGGGCCTTTGTGGTGTTTAGGCAAGACCCTGAGCAAATGATTGGTTCTTACACACAAGACATTGGTGACCTTTGCATTTTCCTAAGCAAAAGCGAGGCCTTTTGCGTCTCGGCAACCGAATATCCTGGACTCAAACCTAACTCGGTCTACTTTGCAAGCTTGTTTACAGGGTTTGGACTCTACGACCTCTCCTCCAACACCGTCCACGACCTCGTCCATCCGCCCCCTTTCTCCAGTTCCTACCACTGGCTTGCCCCTCTCCAGTGAGTTTCTAAGCTACCATCATATTATTTAGAATTTCTGAGTTATGTTTGTTTCCACATAACATTTTTATTATTACAATTTGATAGGTGGGAATCATAAATATAACTTCTTTCAAAAAAAAAAAAAATCATTAATATAACTTGGCATCTTTATTGGTAGATACTCTACCAAGAGTATTTAATAATAGTTTATCAGTATTGTGTAACAATGATGTCACAGCGATTTTAACACAAATCAGTTTATAGGTACTTATAGTTTCTTTTCAGTTCTGTAAATTCGGAGTACCAAAATTACGTAGTGAAATAAGTATAAAAGATTTTCTTTCATCTGATACAAAATTTTATGTAACATATTTAAGATATAGACCAGTGAAAAGTAATATAAAATCTTTTTTTTTTCCTTGAACGAGGATATGGTCTGATCGTATATAAAAATCAAGAGGTTCTACAACTTGGACAGCTTTCTCTCTCATCTCTGTTCCTTCTTTAAAATCTTTTACAGAGAAGAGAGAAAGTTTCTATCTTTTTTGCTCGCCGGTCCTTATCCGGCTTCGACTCCCGTGTATCGAGCTTTTGTCTCTAGAAAGCGGTGGCTTCCATAGCATCTGCTTCGCCGGTTTCATCTCCAAAAAACGACGGCTTCTTTAGCGTTGTTTTCGTCGGCTTGGTTTGATCGTTGCTTTGTATTCTTCCTTGCTCCACTGATTCTCGTTCTGATCCTTCGATGCTTCTTTTTACCCTATGTCTAGGTCGTTTCATCTTCAAGCTAATCTTTATCAATAAAGATGATTGCTCGTTCATGTAGGAAGTCCGAAGTTCTTTTAAATCGATTGAAGATGGTGGTTTATCATTTTGAAGCAATAATCTGTTAGCTTAGATTCCTCGGATTAAATCTTTGTAGAGTTGTTTGATATAGTTGACTGCTCCATCGGTTCTCTTCTGGTGATGGTGGAACTCCGTCGCCGATCTTCTCTGACACCGGTGGATGAAGTGATCTATTGTCTTACCGCGTATCTCTAGATTGTCTATCGATCGAGCACGTGGTGAGCGTCGTGCTGTCGTTTCCTCCTCAACGGTTTTGTTTGTTGGGCTTATGACCCCAAGTGTTCTGTAAAGTCTGACCTTTTCATGGCCTTTTTGTTTTTCAAGTTTATGTTTATGTTGGGCTTTGTCTCTGTCGGGCTTTGTCTCTGTCAGGCTTAATCCCTTTTTAATAAAATTTCAGTGAAAAAAAGTCAAGAGGTTGAATAATGATGGATCAATATAAATATTATTATCAGTATGTCGGGGACCTATACTGCCTAAATCCAAAACGCATTAATTAACTGCATCAAAAAAAAAAAATACGTAGGGTAACATGATTTGAATAAATTGTAACGTTGTGAAATAATTCAAGCATCTATTTATCACTCATTCCCACATCTACAAGACTACAACCATCATCTCAGATTTCTATCATAATATTTTTTATGTGAGAATCATAGTTTTATATATATATATATATATATTCATCTGAGTAAGTTAAAATGTTATAGAATATTGTGAATTTGTGAATCTGTGATCACTGATGAAGCATACTGTTTGCTTCTTAACAATTACAAGAAAAGCATCTAAAGAGACTATGTATACATGATATATCACTCTATGTACCATACATAATGGCTTGTCCTGTGTAATACAATATAAAATATGTACGTTATCTATACACAATTGGGACGTGTCTAATGTATATATAGGGGATGTATTCAACTATGAATTTTAAGGTAATTTGTATTAAAATAACAAATCCACTATTATTCAAATATGGATTTAAAAACTATTTTAAAATCTAGTATTATTGAATTAGTCATTTCATAAAACACTCTGAAATCTATTTTTATTTAACAAAATTTTAGTTGGAAATTTCAGAATGCTTTAATTATTTCTAGAGTGTTTGAGAGCAGTTTGTTAGTTATAAAAATAAAAATCCAAATTTTATAGTTTTAGATGAGATTTTAGAATGTTTTAACAAAAATCATCTTAAATTCTCCAATTCACCTACAATCATTTAAAAATTCATTATAAATCACTTCAAATTTCAATTCAATACACCCCCATAGTCTTTACGGATATTACTCTTATCTTTTGGTCAATGCATTAAACAGAAAATGAATCATTCGCGACGGATCACATGGTAATAATTTTGCCTTATATAATTATATATATGCAGCTCACTAAGATACAGTTACAGCTTGATATTTGTATAAATTTTGTTTGTTTGTTTGTATAAGACAAAAAGGTAGTAGACCAGACGTTATATTATACTATTTACAAAACGTTGGAAAAGACTTTTAGTTCTATAAATTAAACTCATTTTTCAACTATCAAGAGTACCCACACCACAAACAAACAAACAAAAAGCCAACGTTCATCGATAGAGACTATGGAGATTACAAGACCACATGCTATCATGTTCGCTAGCCCAGGAATGGGCCATGTCATCCCGGTGCTCGAGCTTGGAAAACGCTTAGCCGGATCCCATGGCTTCCAAGTCACCCTTTTTGTCCTTGAAGCCGACGCAGCCTCCGCTCAATCACAATTTCTCAACTCACCTGGCTGCGATGCAACACTTCTTGACGTCATCGGCCTTCCCACACCGGATATCTCCGGTTTAGTTGACCCATCAGGCTTTATCGCGATACACCTTTTGACCATGATGCGTCAAACCATACCAATCCTCCGAGCAAAGATCGAGGAGATGCAGCAAAAACCAACGGCTTTGATCGTAGACTTGTTCGGTCTTGACGCGTTAAAGCTAGGTGGTGAGTTCAACATGTTGACTTATGTCTTCATCGCTTCTAACGCACGTCTTCTCGCGTTGACTATATATTTCCCAACGCTGGAGAAAGACGTTGAAGAGGAACACATAGTCAAGAAGAAACCCTTGCCTATGCCTGGATGTGAACCGGTTCGGTTTGAGGATACTCTTGAACCGTTCCTTGACCCAACCGACCAGCTATACCGGGTATTTGTTCCTTTTGGTTTACTTTTCCCAACGGCTGATGGTCTTATTGTGAATACGTGGGATGATATTGAGCCCAAGACTTTGAAATCTCTTCAAGACCCAAAGCTCTTGGGTGGAATCGCTCGTGTACCGGTTTATCCAATTGGTCCTTTGTGCAGACCGGTCGATCCATCGAAGACTAACCATCCGGTTTTGGATTGGTTAAACAAGCAACCTGATGAGTCCGTGCTTTACATCTCATTTGGAAGCGGCGGCTCTCTACCAAGTAGCCAGCTAACCGAACTTGCTTGGGGGCTCGAGTTGAGCCAGCAACGGTTCGTTTGGGTGGTCCGTCCCCCAGTAGACGGTTCAGCTAGTAGTGAGTATTTATCTACTAATAACGGGGATATACATGAATATCTACCCAAAGAGTTTATTAGCCGGACCCATGAGAGAGGCCTTGTGGTTTCCTCGTGGGCCCCACAAGCCGAGATCCTAGCCCACCAAGCCGTTGGTGGGTTCCTGACTCACTGCGGTTGGAACTCGATACTTGAAAGCGTCGTTAGCGGGGTTCCAATGATTGCTTGGCCGCTTTTTGCGGATCAAAAGATGAACGCAACGTTGCTCAACGAGGAGCTAGGTATCGCGATACGGTCTAAGAAACTAATGTCGGAGGAAGTGGTATCGAGGGTGGAGATCGAGTCGTTGGTGAGAAGGATTATGGTGGAGGAGGAAGGTTGCGAGATGAGAGACAAGGTGAAGAAGCTGAGGGACACGGCGGAGAAGGCGGTGAGTTGCGAGGGTGGTTCGTCGCATGAGTCGCTGTCGAGAGTGGCTAACGAATGCGACCGTCTTTTGGAGCGAGCTAGAAAGGCTCGTGGTGCCTAGAGATGCGTACTGTATTGGATATTTTACGTTTGAACTACGTATGGTTTACTGTTTCTGGAATATTGTGTTATCGTTTCTCGTAATGCCACATGCTATCACGTTTTGTCATGTATTATGCCAGGGCCACTTGCAGTCAATAATGTATTTACATTGTGCAAATAAATAACTTATGTTGAATTAATAGTATAGTTAAGTGCTTACATTTAATCTCAAAATCTCCGGTACTTCTTTTAGGTTGAACTTGTGTTTGTTCAAAAAAGTCTTATGTTTTAAAACAGGTTGTAGGTTTAGTCTGAAACTTTTACTTAACCAAAAGATAAACATCAAACTTTTAAAAACTCTTTTACTTTTTATTTATTTATTAATAATCTGATAGTGAGATGGTTTTTAATCAGCTAATCATTCCTAATTTAGGTAGTTGTATTATAATCAAGCTACTAGTAAACGTCACTTCTAACTTGAAAAGGGAGTTTGTCTTATACTTACTTTTCATCAAACTATTTAATCTTTAGATATTAGTGTGAATCTTTTTTATGATTTTATCTGGTCAATTAGGGAAACTTCAATTTGATTGGAACTGCGATCAACAAGAAACATACATACTAGTTCGGACCTAACATTTACCTCATACCGTTTGGGGATATGCATGGGACTATTTAAATCGCCAATTTCTCGTATTGAATCCAAAAGATGTATTGATGCTAGTTCAAACACGTGGGTTTCTCTTGAACAAAATATTTCATTCTCTTTTATATATATATAATATACGAATAGTTAAACCCCCCCTCCCCCAAGAAATAATTTATCAATTGATTAGTATGCATAATGCATTATCCACCGGAAAATACGCTGTTTCTCGTCTTCTACGCCCATTATACATGTAAACAGACTTGACTGTGGTGATAGTCATAGATGTATTAGAAGTGGGTATATATTTCAATTTCTCCGAAGGGTTGGTTACACACTATAAATTGTAACCACCTAAAATAATGATATGATTGGTCTGCGATTATTAATTATAATTTATAACAGTTGAAGTTAATTATCTAAAACTAATTATTAGCTTGGTTAATTATCAGTTTTATTATTAAAAGTATACTTATGATACTAATTATCTAGAGAGCGTTTTCAACTGTGTTCCGATGATTGCTTGGCCGCATCTCGCGAAGCAGAAGTTCAATATGCTGCTCAACGAGAAGCTTGTAATCGCCCTTAGGGCATGATTATCGGGTGAAACCCTTTTGGGTTTCTAAATTTTGTTTTTTTTTTGAAAAATGGAACCAATTGCGGGATGCCACGTGTTGTGGGGCCCGCATAACAGTACTAGAAACTGACCAAAAGCGACTCTTGTTTGATGACTTTTGCAACTGGTTTTAAAAAAAAACATGGGACCCATGGCTTTAAAACCCCTCTAAAAGCCTGCGATAATGCTGGCCTTAGTCTAAGAAACTACCGTCGGAGGAAGTGGTTTTGAGGTTTAGATGAAGGTGAAGCCGAAGAGAAGAACAATTGTTTTGATACCATAATAGTTTCAGATAGAGCGTAAGTTCAATGAAAAAGAGAAAGAAGATAAAAAGTTTGTTATTGATCTTATTAACTGTTTGTTACAAGATATTGTTTATTTATTCATCTATAAATCAGACTCTATATACCTGTTTAATAGACAAATTAACATGTTAACCGGTTTGTATCGTACATAAAGTCTAATAGTCGGTCAGAAGGAATATGGTAGAAGAGGAAGGTTGCAAGATGAGAGAAAGTGAAGAAACTGAATCTCTATCAAGAGTCGCCGAGCAGTGCACGCATCTTTTGGAACACATCAGTGAAATGGCACTTGGTGCGTAACAACGCTTACCTTAAAATTGTTTTACGCTAATTGTGTCACTGCCACTTGCTATCACTAATGTATTTACACTGTACAAATAAATAATCGGTGTTTAAGCTCTATAAGGGCATGATTAAGGGGTATTGTAAGATGGCTCTTAAGGGAGGGAGTCCACCAAAAATTAAGAACCAAGCTCTTAAAATTCTTAATTAAAATTTTCTTTTTTGGATTCTTGTACTGTTCACGGATCCTACTGACACGTGACAATCCGCAATTGGTTTGTTTAAAAAATAATAAAAAAAATATCAAAAAAAAAATTTAATGAAATTCTTAGGATTAATCATGGTCTAAGTATTTGCATGCCTGCACAACAAAAGTTGCATATGATTAGTACTTGACGTCAATACATCGATAAGAACTTTTGTATTAAAATCTTATAATTACAAAATCATTGTGATGATGGTATTTGCATTTGTTAAATAATGTAGTTTCTTAATAAGCTCATAGGTTAGTGTATTATCAAGAAAATACTAAACGTCATATTGATTGGACACGTTATCGATCTAGTAATGAGACAAAAAGAGAGTAGCTCAATTTTGTCTTATACTACTTTCTTTTTTAAAAACATGTTATACTTTGTTTTCAAGAATCTCACCGACTCTGCAATATGTTTAATTAAGAATACTAAATTTAATTGGAAGTGTGATTAAGAGGAAACAAACAACACAGTGGTTCGTACGTGACAGCTCCTCTACCTCCGATATTTTTGGGATATGCATGGGAGCATATTATACGGCGACTAGTCTCTTGTTTAAATCCTTATGATATATGAATATATTTGTTCAAATAAAATAGTAACTCAATCAATTTAACTTTTTAAGCAAAAACATATATTGCATTATTTAATAACGAATCAGGAGTCGGGTGGTACATAACGTTTCAGAATTCCTATAAGATTTGATTTCGAAACCGTTGTTATTCAAGTTATCCTGATTTGTGGTCACGCAGATATAAACTAATACTTTCGATCCATTAAAATACTTGAAAAGAAAGTTCATCCGTGAATTGCATCTTTCTTTATGGATTAGTCATGTCTAAGCTTCGGTTTGAGATATCCCCAAGTTGAAAAAACGTATGTTGCATTATTTTACTAATAAAAAACCTCCCAAAAATATTTTAGTGCACTGTGACATTCTCCACCGAAAAATACGAGCGTGCTTAGCATTTTCTAACTTCCCTATGTTTTTTAAGGAGTGCCATTCATGTATCGTATATTCTACTAAGGAGTCCTAGGCGTGTATCGTATTCTCAAATTTCTCGTCTTATATTCTCATAATTGTTATATTTCAATAACTTTATATGGTTACAAAATAACAACTGAATCCACCTAGAACTATGATATGATTTGTTGTATGTGCGATTATTGAATTATGAAACTGGAATTTGATTTTTATAGCTTTAGATTCATGTTAAAACCGGAAACTGTAGGAATTTATCACTCATGTTATATTATATTATCAGCTTAATCTATGGAAGTAATACTGTTATCATGTGCAACTGTTCTTTAAGCCAGTCGAGTTGCCAATTGATTGCAGAACAATCTCCCTCTTTAGTTGGGTAACAAAAAATGAATATGATAATGTAATTCAAACCAAAACATCAATTTTCAACAATAAAAAATGTTAATTTTCTTCTACTAAAGAGAGATCCGAGGAGGAGAAAAGGGGGGGGGGTGAGTAATAGACCTTTTTCTTCTAGAACGTATAGAATTGTAATTATTAACACAAAGAGTTAGTGGGTTCAGTAGTGATTCCATTATTATAATATGGAACAGGTTTGTATAAGACAAGGTATATTTAATCGTTGGAAGAGTTTAAGTTGTGTTCCAAAGAAAAGAAAAGAAAAAGAAGTTGGAAGAGTTTTGGTAAAAAAAGAATTGTCCATCGAAGAAGATGCAGAACATAAAACCTCACGCAGTCATGTTAGCAAGCCCAGGAATGGGCCACGTCATCCCGGTGATCGAACTCGGCAAACGCTTAGCTGGCTCCCACGGCTTCCACGTCACCATCTTCGTCCTTGAAGCCGACGCAGCCTCCGCTCAATCCCATTTCCTCAACTCACCTGGCAGTGACGCAACCCTTGTTGACGTCATTAGCCTCCCGTCCCCGGACATCTCGGGCTTAGTGGACCCATCAGCCCCTTTTGGGCTCAAGATATTGACCATGATGCGTGAGGCAGTTCCATCCGTACGATCAAAGATCGCTGAGATGCAACACAAACCAACGGCTCTGATGGTTGACTTGTTAAGCGTGGACGCCTTACCGCTAGGTCGCGAGTTCAACATGTTGACTTTTATCTTCATCGCTTCAAACGCCCGTTTAGTGGCGTTGGTAACGTATTTTCCAACGCTGGAAAAAGACGTCGTTGACGAGCACATAGTCAAGAAGAAACCCTTAGCTATACCGGGATGTGAACCGCTCCGGTTTGAGGATACTTTTGACATATTCCTTGACCCGTCCAGCCAGATTTACCAGGAAAGTGTTCGAATCGGTTTAATATACCCGACGGTTGATGGTATTATCGTGAATACATGGGATGATATGGAGCCCAAAACCTTGAAATCTCTTCAAGACCCAAAGCTATTAGGTCGAATCGCTCGTGCACCGATTTATCCAATTGGTCCTATATACAGGCCCATTGATCCATCGAAAACCAACCATCCGGTTTTGGATTGGTTAAACAAACAACCAGACGAGTCGGTCATTTACATCTCATTTGGAAGTGGGGGCTCTCTCTCGACTAAACAACTAACTGAGTTGGCTTGGGGGCTCGATTTGAGTCAGCAACGGTTTGTTTGGATCGTCCGTCCGCCGATAGATGGTGTTGCTAGCAGTGCATATATCTCAGTTAATAGTGGTGAAGTACGAGACCGTACACTAGATTATCTACCGGAAGGGTTCGTCAGCCGGACTTTCGAGAGAGGCCTCATGGTGTCTTCGTGGGCACCACAATCCGAGATCCTAGCTCACCCGGCCGTTAGTGGGTTTCTGACTCACTGCGGTTGGAATTCTATTCTTGAGAGTGTCACTAGCGGTGTTCCCATGATAGCTTGGCCACTTTTTGCGGAGCAGATGACGAACGCGACTCTGCTCAACGAGGAGCTTGGAATCGCTATCAGGTCTAAAATATTACCATCGGAGGGAGTGATATCGAGGGTGGAGATCGAGTCGTTGGTGAGAAGGATTATGGTGGACGAGGAAGGTTGTGAGATTAGAAAGAAGGTGAAGAAGCTGATGAAAACGGCCGAGAAATCGCTAAGTAGCGATGGTGGTTCAGCACATGAATCGTTGTCGAGAGTCACCGAGGAATGCTTACGTCGTTTGGAGTATGTTAGAGGCACTGCACGTGATGCCTTGTAATGCATCCCGTTCAAATTTTTTACGTTTGCACTGCGTGTCATTTGAGTGTTTTGGAACATTGTAATTCAGTTTCAGGATCTCGCCACATTTCAATTGCTTATCACACATAAGTAATAAGTCATCGATGACTGATTTGTATGATTATTATTTTTATTTCTGTAAAGAAGTCTTCGAAAATGTTTGTATATGATTCAGATATTTGAAATCGATCTGCAACGTTGATTTAAGATCTCTGGTACAGGAGGAATATGATGATGTGCAAGATACTATGATGATAATAATTAAATTAGTTAGGTAATATGACTCTTTTATTCTCTAGATCAACATTATTGGTTGCATACCAAAAAGTAGTATTTCTGATAACTAATAATAATAGTTTATAAATAAATTTATTATGTAACTTGTTCATACTAGAAAAAGAAAATTTAATTTAATCATATTTCCTTAACGGTGTCCGGTGATTATTGCTGGTCACCATCTTTTTATTTTGTTCTTCTGTAAATATCTTCGATCTATGATTGATTATCGACTTCGCTTTGGTGATTTTTCCTTTCCCGATGGCTATTTTGTAGTGCTTCAACTCAAAACAAAGCAGTTCTTCAATCCTTTGATTTATCTCTGTTTTCGTTGATCGTAATATAGCATCCGACTATAAAATCGAACTTGTAATCCTCTTCTGCAATACATCATCATATCTTGTTGGCTATAGGTTGGATTCTATCTTCTTCGGTTATGCGCTCACTCCTTTCTAGAAGAATCAATCTTTACTCATCTTCATAGGAGTCTATGTTTTGCTAAAGGGTAAAGTATCTTCGATGACAAGGAAGATGCGATGCTGGATCTATCTCGGTTTGGTCTGAAAGATATTTAGTAGAGTCGACATAAAGATGGTCCGACAAAATCTTTTTTAGGTCAATTGAGTCTTCCCTGTTATATCAACCGGTGAGGAAAAAAAACTTTCTTTTTAGCGGTGGATTTGGACAAAAGATTGGAGTTGATGGAGTGCAACGCTTTGAAGAACAAGCTTTGTGGTAAAGAAGACGGTGACGATAGCTGAGCTGAAGCAGAGAAAGAGAAAATTCTAGTGAAGGCTATTGCGTTCACACTTGTTTGTTCTTTTTTTGGCTACGTGGCTCTTGTGTATTTAGAGCATGCGCAGTGGTGGGTTTTTCCCATAATTTTCAACAACTAAATTATTTACAAATTAAAAAAGTAGAAAGAGAGAGTGTGCAGAGTATAACCGTTTTTTTTAAAGAATCGTTGGAAGAGTGGTGAGAGATTCAAAAGCTAAATCTCAAATAATGTATGGTTATTTTTTCTTTTTCTTTTAGTTTAGTTGCCCTGAATTTTTTTATAAATATAAAATTGACAAGATATTTGTAAAGAAACTACACCACTAATGTTGCTCTTAGTTTGTAAACGTGGGTTACAGACGTGTAAGTTCTCTAAAGATGTATTCATTTAAATGTTTTAATGAAAAGCAAAAGTCGACAAAAAAAAAAGAGTTCGTAAAACCTGTTCTGACACATTTTAATACTTTTATCGTTTTAAGTTACTAGATATTCATTTAGAGACTTACGTTGGAGGTGTTCTAATACTCATAGAAACCACACTTCGTATTGAAGATATTACCAATATACGAGTTAAAAGTTTGGTTAACTTTTAATTACAGAACAACTTTTTGATAAAACTTCTGATTAGTAATTTTGTTTTAGTCTCTTCAGAGAGGTGCTTAGTAGGTTCCTTAGCAAAAAGTGGTGGTGGGTCCTACCACTTTTGTTAAAGACCACTCCTAAAAATTCCAATTTAAGGACCAGTCCTTACACTGTTTTGTGGGCCCCACTGACACGTAGCGGTTCACGATTGGTTGGTTTTTAATTTTTTTTTTTTTTTAAATCAAAAAAAAAAAAAAATTAAGGACCCCATAGGGTCCTTAACTGATGGAAATGGTCTCACCTTTGTAGTTTATATTTCAATCATGTAGTATTTTCAAACATCCTAGAAGTAGATTCCTGACAATGAAGTTATAACTTCTGTTAGTTGTAATCATGTTTTAAAATTGATATAACTATATTTGTCAAAGTCGTCTAATCATTATTTATTAACCTCGTTAGATGTATGTTCTGTATTATAATAAAAAATCGGAACGTCGCATCTGTTTGACACATTATCCATCTAACAACAAAAGAGGAATAGCTCAGTTTTGTCTTTTATACTTACGGCCGGACATTTTATCAGTTGTATTTAATTGGATTCACTATTCATTTCAATTCAATCTAAAAAATTTGAATATTCGTAAATTGTCGAAACAAAATAAATACTAAAAATTAACATTCATTAGAAACAAAGAAAACCCCAAATAATATAGAATTTAAAGTCGAATATCCGATCCACACTGACAATACACAAATAAATATATATATACAAATATATATATATACAAATAAATATAGATTTTTATATGTATAATTTTATATAATTAGTATTTTAACATATCATTTCATTTATTTTATTTAAAATTTACTTATGATTTTTTTATAAAAACTATAATTTTAAAAAAAAATTGTGTGTTTATAAGAAAATTTGATTAATATTAAAAATTTATGGAATATATAGTTTAATTAATTTTTAATTTTTATTTTTTATTATTTTTTGTAAACAAATTAATTTGTATATTTTTTCAAAATTTACTTGTATGAAATAACATAAATGAGATATCTGTAAATATCAGTAAATTTACATAAATATCCAAAAAATCTAGATATGTAGAAAACTGGATTGTATTTCTCCGAAACAAAAAAAATAAAAAAAATAGATCCGTAAAATATAAAACAAATCATAAATACTGAAAATTATGGTGTTATTCAATTGATGTCAACCACTCATTTAGTTTGATCCAACCTTTCTTAATTTCGTGGGAGACGTGGGAGCATTAATAACGCCAATATAGTTTATTTAACCATATGGTTTCATCTAAAGTAATTCAATCATTTCAAGCCTGACGTGCGTTTCTAAGCTTAATTTTGGTAAAACAAAGATGTATATTTTTATTTTATTTTTACTATTAAATATATTCATATAACAATTATAATAACACAGAATTTATTTAATATTATATGTTATTTTTATAAACTGATTTTAGTTTTTAGTTTTTAGTTTTTAGTTTTTACATTCAACAATTGTATACATTACTTTAAAAATATATATTAATGATTTTTTAACAATGGTTCCGACAGAATGGGGGCCCACTGAAATGTTTAACCAATTGGTCTGAGTCTGCTAGAGAAGAAAAGATGACTTGTCGGCCAAGAAACTAAGAGAATCAGCTTTTAAAACAATCTTGGGTGGATATGAAGTATGAATAAAACCCTTTGTTGTCTATCTGAGCGATCATATTGAAAACTGCCTTTAGATAGAATTTAGATGTCTTGTTTCCTTGTTGCTTGTCTTGGAAGCTTAACAGACGTTGTGTCAAGAAAACGTAAGAGTTGGATGTCTTCGGCTCCATCTTGGATATGATACCCTAATTAATTAGATCAATCTTTCAACCTACCATTGATCAATTAAAGGGAACCTGCCAAGTAAGCAAAAGAATCTATTTACTACATGATTCTTGAATCTGACCTTATATATATCTTTACTTAATACCCAAATGTCTTTTCGTTGACATAGGGTATACTTATGGCTGGAGTGAACGCAAGTACCGTCACTATGATTTGGGCGATAACAGAGCTAGTTAGAAACCGCAGAGTGCTGAAGAACCTCAAGATGAGATCCAAACTCACATTGGAATCAAAACAAAGGAGAGGATCGCAGAAGATGATCTCGATGAGCTTCAATACGTTTCTTGATATTCTCCTCTACTATACCTCTAGAATTGGATAGAGAGTTTTGTTGAGGCATAAAATTCAAAAAGTGAAGCGAAAAATAAGTGAAGCGAAAAATAAGTGAAGCTTGTGTTGGAAGAAACCTAAGACCACTACAGCTGCTCCGTTGTTACTCCCAAGAGAAAAAGATCAGCCAAATCAAGTTGAACTAGAATATAAATCTTGCTGGAGTAGACAGAATTGCTATCACCATAGGTCCATAACTGGGGTGTAACATGAACTTTATTACTCGTCTCGGTTTAAGTCTATATCGGTGTAATAAGTTGGTGTAGTTATTAGTAACCGGTTTTGGTTATTTGTTAGACCAATAAACAATAGTATATGTAAGGCAATTTAGCCATCGAGGGTAAATAATCAAAACCATAAACTTTAATCTTCTTTAATTCTTTCTTTTGGTTAACATGTGCATGGTCAGTCGATAGGAAGAAACTCAAAACTTTGGAAAAAAAAACCTAGGAGTTTAGCCTGGAGAGGGTTTCCATTTTCTAGTACTCTAAAAAGGTTCAGAACCGTGTATGCCTTGGTCAAAAAGAAACATTGACTCGGGGCATCACTTCAAAGAACACTTAATAACATATCTTTAACTAATTACTAATCTTAAGTAATGATATATATTTATATGAGCTTAAATTTTAAACCTTGAGATGCTAGTGTTACTATTTGGTTTTGGCCGGAGGATATGTCGAGGGATCACTTTTGCGATTGCCACTATTGAAATGGGACTATCAAAGTTCTTTGTTATCAATATCCACAGAATTTTTTTTTTACTTTATCAGTTTCTTGTGCTCTGATTTCACTCACTTGCTTCACATGGTAGATAAGTAGCGAGTCAGTTGGCAGATTTGACAATATTGTATAATCTCGAGTTCGTAGTGCTATCCGAGCACATAAAGGAATGAAGCTGAGCTCGTTCTATATTCCTTTCAATTCATTTTCATTCTTTAACACATTCGCTTAGACACCACCTGTTCTCACACACACAACTCAACTTACAATCTATACACACATATTTAACATTTATCTAAAACAGTCCGGTACAAATTATCTATTAACCTACTCATTTAATTCTTTCTAGCAACCTATCTCATACAGTACAATCATGTCAAGTAATCATAATAAACATCAGACGAGGACCAATTAATATAAACAATTTATTTCACATCAACACATGATAGTCCATTAAATCATTTAACCAGTATAAACGTTCTTATGTAACATGATTCATGTATCTATCAACCTAGCATATGCTATGATCTATCAACCTAATAGCAAATATGAATAATCAAACTCTAGTTCCAAGATTAATCGGTATACAAGATCATGAAAGTAACTTGGATTCAAATCACATCACCTGGAAGTAGATCTGGATAGATATGAAGAACAAGACAAGGGATCAAGCAACAACTAACAAAGGCGACCATGCGGCTGCTCAGCTGGAGAGGAGGATGACTGAGGTTGCTTCCATGATGATCCATTCTTGTTTATGATGGGAGCCAAAAAAAAGATGAACTTTCTATTTATAATTAAAAAAAAGAATAGAACACTAGGGGTGTGACTGGTAACCATAATAAAAATATTAGGAATGGATAGGAAAAAATGAGTAGGAATAAAATTTGTGGAATGATGAGGAATGCTGATTCCTTATCAAAATTAACAAGGAACAAATCTGTTCTATAATTCTCTACGGGTCCAACTGGTGACTATAGTTGAGGAAAGGAATACTACGTTCCACTTCATTCCCAAATTCTTTTACCATTTGCAAGGAAACTTTATTACTTATAGGACTTACTAATTCCCCATCGTTCCTTCTTCTATAAAGAACTATAGCACAAATGTATTCCCTATCAAATCATATAAGGAACAATTATTCTTTCAATTTTTTTCCTTATAATTCCTTTAGATTTTTTTCCTAGTAGTTCCTACTATTTTTAAAGTGGTCACCAGTTGGACCCTACGAAAAAAAGGAACGAGAAGGAATGAAAAGGAAAAACGATTCCTTATGAATGGTAATTTTTTTAAGGAATGTTAAAGAACTTAGTGTTCCTCATTGTTCCTTTGGTTACCATTCAAAGCCTAGGTTTGTTCTAATGGGCTATGGGTCTAACGAGCTGTCACTTTAAACCCAAAAATAACAAATTGGTTAGGTTTTGAGATGTTACAATAATAGTCAATGTGGTGATAGTCTTAGATTCAATATAGAAAAAAAATAATCTTAAAATTATCAAAAATGGTTATATTTCAATATCTTGAAAAGGTTACACAATATCAATTGAATCAACCTAGAACTATGATATCTCTATAATATTATTTGGGAAGTCAGTTTTTTATGTGTCTCTCTTAAGTTAATTCTTATGGCGGTTAATATAAAATATTCTTAATGAACTAAAAATATTATATTTATTTTTATTATTAAAATTTCCATTTCTACTTTCTTTTTTTATTGATAGTTTTAGTCAGATTTTTAAGTTTATAACTTTTTTCCCTTATATTGGTTTCTAAGTCACACATATTAAAAATATTTAGATTTTATGGTTATATATATATATATATATTAATTATAATGATTTCATAAAAATGTTAAAAAAAAACCAGATAAGTGTTATATTTAAAAATAACTTATCTTTAAAACATAATCTCAAATAACATTTTAAGTATAATATTTTTTACTATTGTTAGAAAATATTGGAAAAGATAACTCAAATACTTTTATTCTAAATAAGATTAAATATATGTTATATTTTATTCTAAATATTTTAACTCGATTTTATTCTAAATAGAACTGAAAATAATTATAGTTCAATTTGGATGAATAGTTGTAAGTTATTTAAGTTAAAATGGCTTAGTTCGAAGAACAAGATGTAACAAATGTACTCAAATGATAATAGAACCGACCAAATAATCTATACACAAAATCATATATATAATTAAATAATAAAATAAATTTTTTATATAAAATATATATATATATATATTAATCAATTATTATAATTTATTCAATTTCTAATTAATACTAGCGATTGTTTATATATGCAGTACTCATTGAACGTTGAAACTGGAATTTTATTTTTAATTTTTATATTGCTATAGATTCATGTTAAAACTGGAGACTGTAGGAATTTATCACTATGTTATATTATATTATATATGAAAGAAATAATAAGGTGTCCCTCTTTAATCGAGTCAAAAATTTGAATTATGGATAATAGTATGCAAAGTAAAACATTATACTTTCTTATTTAAGAAATGTTGTTTTTTTTAAAGAAGGAGATCAGAGGAGGGCAAAAAACGAAGGGGAATAATAAACCTTTTTGACTCTTTCAGAACATTTATTATATTATTTACCTTTTGTGTCTGACGGTTTAGCATAATTCTACTTAAAATAAGGTTTAGCATAATTATAGTAAAATGAAAAAGGTGAATTTTTAGCTGGTTTATTCCAAATTCACCAATTACTATATAATATATATGGAATAAACAATAAAGTAGAATAAAAATTTCCTCAACTTTAATGAAATGAAAAAAAGTTTATTCCAGCGTTATTATTTTTCCTTATCTCATTTCCACCTTTTTGCTTATTCAACCAATCACAAGTGATTCTATTAAATATAATATGGAGCAGATTTGTATAAGACGACTACTACGGTAGAATATATAAACGTATGAAGAGTTTTGGTTTTATATGTAAAACGCAAACAACAAGAGCAAAAAAAATGTTGATCGAAGAAATGCACAACACAAAACCTCATGCGGTCATGTTAGCAAGCCCAGGAATGGGCCACGTCATCCCGGTGATCGAACTCGGCAAACGCTTAGCTGGCTCCCACGGCTTCCACGTCACCATCTTCGTCCTTGAAGCCGACGCAGCCTCCGCTCAATCCCATTTCCTCAACTCACCGGGCAGTGACGCAACCCTTGTTGACGTCATTAGCCTCCCGTCCCCGGACATCTCAGGCTTAGTGGACCCATCAGCCCCTTTTGGGCTCAGTATCTTGACCATGATGCGTGAGGCAGTTCCATCCGTACGATCAAAGATCGCTGAGATGCAACACAAACCAACGGCTCTGATCGTTGACTTGTTAAGCGTGGACGCCTTACCGCTAGGTCGCGAGTTCAACATGTTGACTTTTATCTTCATCGCTTCAAACGCCCGTTAGTGTCGCGTTGGTAACGTATTTTCCAACGCTGGAAAAAGACGTCGTTGACGAGCACATAGTCAAGAAGAAACCCTTACCTATACCGGGATGTGAACCGCTCCGGTTTGAGGATACTTTTGACATATTCCTTGACCCGTCCAGCCAGATTTATCAGGAAAGTGTTCGAATCGGTTTAATATACCCGACGGTTGATGGTATTATCGTGAATACATGGGATGATATGGAGCCCAAAACCTTGAAATCTCTTCAAGACCCAAAGCTATTAGGTCGAATCGCGCGTGCAACGATTTATCCAATTGGTCCTATATACAGGCCCGTTGATCCATCGAAAACCAACCATCCGGTTTTGGATTGGTTAAACAAACAACCGGACGAGTCGGTCATTTACATCTCATTTGGAAGTGGGGGTTCTCTCTCGGCTAAACAACTAACTGAGTTGGCTTGGGGGCTCGAGGTAAGTCAGCAACGGTTTGTTTGGGTCGTCCGTCCGCCGATAGATGGTGTTGCTAGCAGTGCATATATTTCAGTTAATAGTGGTGAAGTACGAGACCGTACACTAGATTATCTACCGGAAGGGTTCGTCAGCCGAACTCTTGAGAGAGGCCTCGTGGTGTCTTCGTGGGCACCACAATCTGAGATCCTAGCTCACCCGGCCGTTAGTGGGTTTCTGACTCACTGCGGTTGGAATTCTATTCTTGAGAGCGTTACTAGTGGTGTTCCCATGATCTCTTGGCCACTTTTTGCGGAGCAGATGACGAACGCGACTCTGCTCAACGAGGAGCTTGGAATAGCTATCAGGTCTAAAATATTACCATCGGAGGGAGTGATATCGAGGGTGGAGGTCGAGTCGTTGGTGAGAAGGATTATGGTGGATGAGGAAGGTTGTGAGATGAGAAAGAAGGTGAAGAAGCTGATGGAAACGGCGGAGAAATCGCTAGGTGCCAATGGTGGTTCGGCACATGAATCGCTGTCTAGAGTCGCCGAGGAATGTCTAGGTCGCTTGGAACATGTGAGAGTCATGTCACGTGATGCCTTGTAATGCATCCCGTTTTGAAATTATACGTTTGAACTGGTTGTCATTTGAATGTTTTTGCAACATTGTAATTCAGTTTCCGGGTCTTGTCACATATCACTTGCTATCACTAATAAGTCATTGATGACTGATTTGTAAGATTATTATTTTTAACTACGTTATTGTCCGCGTCTTGCGCGGAATATTGACTTGTAAAATCTTAAAATAAGATCTGTTGTTCTAAAACTAAAAGTTAAAGAATCAATCTTATGTAATACAAACCGTTTAGAGTTTGTCATATTTCAACATGGGTGCGTGAGCTATTTTTGTTTAAATTTTGAGTATTGCTGAGAGCTTTATTTGTCGTTGGATCCGAAGTTGAACGATAATTTCATATATGAGAGTTTAGTTTATACCTCTTTATAAAGCTTTGTACAATGTTTATGGTATTGTCATCGTAAAAGTGTTTATGGTATTAAGGCGAGCAATAGTTTGCATGTAATAGTAAAACAAAATTTAGAAATCACTTAAAGAAAATAATTTTGTTTGGTATATTACTTTTATATAATTGTAGCATGCTTAAGAATAAAAAAAATTAGTTCCTTTATAAAGTATAGATTTGTTATAGATCACAATCTCTAAGTTCAACTCAAACCTATTTTTATTATGTGATTCTTTGGGTTCTTATAGTTTTAGTTTATTTGTCAATCGTCTCGTTATAATTGTACTAAATATTACAAATATATATTTTCCATATGGTTTTTAGACCCAAATATAGTTCTAGGAAGTGAAGACTAATTCTGAACCTTTGATAAACAATACAAAATCGTTGGGTTCAAATTTCTAAAGTGAATTAACTGCATACACTAAAAATCAATAATGATAACCTTGTCCTCAACACAAGCTTAATGGTGATGGAAGTGATCTGCTTCACTATATCCGAAGAGCTGAAGGGGGCGGTCACATACTTTTGTCCCATGTGTTGATCACATTAAAAATTCGATGTTTAAAAAAATAATTAAAATATTAAATTGACATATTATATCAGTGTTTTAATCATCTCTTAGTATAAATGATATGTTATTTTCATGATTTTATTGATTGTTTATTTTTGACCCTCCTCTATGACTTAGTAATTAGTCTCATTTATAGTCTATAGATTAGTTTAGTTGTTTATTTGTTAATGTATATAAAGTATAATATATAAGTTGAAATATCTAAAATAGAGACGATATGAAAAGCTTTAACACATTGAACTTTCCTCAACAATATTTTTATTAAGAATCACTTAAACAAATTCAACAGTCTTGTTTAATCAGATCTCTATGACTATACTCAATTGTGTATCACTGATCAATTCTTAACTACTCAAAGCGTGAGAACCACAATCCTAGTTGCTACTTTTACAGTTCTCTGATTTTCACTCTCTCGCCAAAAACTCTAATGCCTTGATATCTTCTATGAGAAAGCGCAACATTTTTCTTTGATTGCCACCCCCTTTTGTATACAACATCGTGTGAAAATTCTTCGAAATCTTCTTTCCATACCTTTCTTCATTTCCCATAACTACTTGGATCATGATCTTGTATCCTTCATTAAACAAACCATCTCATCCTCATAACTCTGAATCAGAACCACCTTGAACCAGCTCCAATTCAACACAAAATCTTGTCTCTATAATCTCTCCCTTTTTTATTTGCACAAGTCACCTCATTCCTGAACCTGCACAGAAAAACTCACGCATGGTTCACATCAGCAGCCGCATTCAACATTAGTCAAAACACATAAGACCAAATAGCACCTACGACACCTGCATTCAGCCGGATTACGTCCGGTCCAACGAATGCTAAGCTTTTACTGGTGCACAAAACTTAATACACTCAGATGCAACAGTTTCTGGATACAATTATACAAATGAAATAGCTTCTTAAATTGTTCAAACCATTAAATAGAAGATCAAAAACAATTTTTATATATGTTGCATCAGGTTTTCCTTCTTTGTTGCATGATCTCATTATCGTGAATGACTATTTACATCTGTGTAAAAAGGGCTTTTTGTTCTTTCCTCGTCTGCCCTATTCTTTGTTGTAAGAACCGTGCATGTTTTCAAACAAGTTAGTTCTTGAGTTGTCTTTTTTGGCGAAGAAGAAATCATTTTACACGTTACGGATCATCGAAGTAAAATGGGGTGTAACAAACGAAAACATTAAAACATATTTTCAATGACCCTAATCATAATTAAGCGTTGATCGCCATCAAAGGGAACAATGCTCTACATTTAGCAGTTAAGCAAGCCAGGAAGTCACCTTCAACCCCGTCAACCTAGATAACACATTAACATGCATGTACAGCGAGCATTCAACAACGCGAAAGCAATAAAAGCAAACTCGATCAAACTCTAGTGAACCATAGGGAGATTGAATACGAGGCAATGACAAAAGAATCACAAAATGAGTGATCAGGAGCAGTTTTCAAACTCATTTTAGGTTTATCTCATTTAAAGAAAATATTAAGACAACCATTGGAGATGTCCTAACCCTCATAATAGAATTAATGTTCTTCAGCTTGAGATGGTAGTCTCTTATCTTGGTTTAGATGATTCTTGATAACTCTTATTTTTAAAATTTTATACTCTCCTTCTCTATATTGAGCTTAGCTTCCTTCTCAAATCTTTCGATCTCTTGTTGCTTAAATATGGGTCAAAGTCACCCTACTGGCTTAACAAACAATCTCTTGAAGCTCTTTGAGCCACGACCTTCGTTAGAGTACAAACCACCACAGGAGAAGAGAAAGTGTCCGCCCCTATACAGGTTTCAACTTTTTTTTTAACGTTCTTCTTGTTTATGTGACTAACTTTGTCCTTGTGTAATTCATTACTAGGCATGGCTCTGTTTGTAGCTTTGCTGAGCCTGGGGATCCACTGTACGCTCCATTCTAAAGCTAGAAGTTGAAACACCTGTATGATGCAAACTGTTTCCATTAACTTTAAACCCTAAGCCAGTGAGTTGTCTTACCGTTTCGTGTTATTGTGTCATGGTCCACGCACAGAAAAGGGAGAGAGTTCAGAATCAACGGCTGGAGAAAGGTGTTGAGAAGGCTGCGCAGAGGACTTAAAGAAGCGTAAGTGACCCGAATACTGATCTGAATCCATAGAAGATATAAGTTGTGAATAACTTTAGCATGTTATTGTTTTTAGTAGAACTACGAATCCTCTTAGACAGATATAAGTTGTGATTGTTTTAGCATGTTATTGTTTTTTGTATAACTTCCTCTTCTCAAGCTCTTTGCTCAAATATGTTTTTATTTCATGTACAAAAGTCTTCCTAGTGGACCAATAAAGGCCAATTAGAGACTGTAAATCCATCTCGTGTAGTTTCATAAACCTCTTCTGGGATGTTCTGAGTAGTTGCCTTTAGTTTATTCTCCCTTCCAGAGGAAAAATAATCTTATATCCTTTTACTATGGTATAGACTATAGAGGTTATTGGCGCAAGGGCCTACTAATCCATGTACTAAATACTCATCCAGTTAGAAATATTTCAAAGAGAATGCTTCATCAGGTAGCAGAAATGCTTACGTGGGAGTGATTCTTTGTATTCAAGAAACCGAGGTTACTGGTGTCATACTATTTACTCTAGTGGTAGGCCGGTTGGTACTGTCAGTACCTCGGGGCTTAGAGCATGTTTAACCCTAAAAGCTTCTTAAGAGTTCATAACTTCTTTTTTCTTTTTTTTTTATTTAAAAAGAAAAATGAATCACTTGCGGACCGGCACGTGTCAGTGGAGCCCGCGAACAATACAAAAACTTTCAAGAACCAGCTCTTGTAGAAGAAATTTAAGAAGTGGGTTTAAAAAAATTGGATCCCACCCTAAGAACCATGTTAAGAGCCAGAGTTGAACCTGCTCTTAGATCGTGAGCTCTGATCGCAAGTATAGTTAATCACAATCCTCGTACATGTATAAGAAGAGCATCATCAATTGCGTCGACCACATAGTCAAATAAATCACTTGTGATTACTAGTCGCTAAAAATCATATATAGTACGATCGGAATGATGTATACCTCGTAGTCCTTTCCTATAAGAGTGCTGCTTTGTTAAGTAACTTAATTCCATGCATTCAATAATCTTTTAGACAGAAAATAATACCAAAAAAATTAATCTCCGATGCCGGGAATCGAACCCGGGTCTCCTGGGTGAAAGCCAGATATCCTAACCGCTGGACGACATCGGATTTTGTTAATAGCCTCTAAAATATGTTATAAATCAGTTATGTACGCATTAATTTGCATCATTTATCATGTACTTGATTACATGTTTCATAGCAGAAGACTTATTAAAATCCAAGGTCAAACACGTCGTGCGTTTGAGTATATTATATGCCCTGTTCGAAAACTCGCCGCCTAGGGTCGTATACTCGCCGTAAAAACGTTAGACGGCCACCAAGCGTAGCGATTTAACGTTGTTCGGTCACTTAATCGTTGAAGAGTAAAAAGATCATTTTTTGTATATTTGAAGTTCCAGATCATGTATTATATAGTAGCTTTGATATATATATATTGATTAGAAATCATAGGAACAAAAGAAAAAAGAAAGAAATCGTTAAAAAAAAAACTGGTTCTGAGATTCTCTTGTCGAAGGTTGAAGACGAGGACAATTTTGTCTTTTCGACTTCATTAAGCCTAAAACGGAAAAATATAATGAAAAATGCCCCTTGAAGTACTCGAACCAAGGTGGCATTCATTAAACAAGGCAGCACTAACCACTAGACCACATATCATCAACATATTTATTACACATAACTAGTTTATAACCCAAAGTCAATATTAAAACTCTTAAAATTACTCCCCGATTAATCCCCGTATAATCTCCGATTAATACATTCGGCGCTAGGCGCTACCCTACCGCACGCGTAGCGCCTAGCGTAGTTTCGAACATTGATTATATGTATAAAGTAACAAATACAACACGTCTCTTGTTAAATAGGCTGGACCACATGCTCAAGGGTCATTTTGGTGTAAGAATTAAAATAGATTGCGATTACTGACATAAAAGCTAGCCAAACAATTTCAGTCACAAAAAAAAAAGCTAGCACAAATAATATTGTTTTTTGTGCACTACCAAATACTAATATGTTAAATCTCTCGTTTTTGGGTTTGTAATCGTTTGCCTTATTACATTTTTTCTTGATGTAGTTAAGCATTTTGCTTGTGTTAGCCTTTTTAGTATTTCACTATTTCATAATTTAACCTACAAAATATATAAATATGAATTTCCTTTTGGAATGTCAATGCCATTTTGCAAAGATCTAGAGACCGAACCGAATACATTATATTGTAGTGTTTACATTTTGGTTAACATCATTAATGTGTAGACTATATATAATAAACATATAGCTGTTGATTTACACATCGATCTTTCTTCTTTTCTTTGACTAAACATCGATCTTTCTTTTTCTATTAGCAGTGTCGGTAAACGTTAAAAAGTCCAATTTTTTATATAAAAAATAACAATCCATGCGACGAATTCAAATACTAATAGTGACCCGTTAACTTTCATATGAGCGAATGCAATATACAAAAAAAAAAACTTTCATATGAGCAGTAACACTCGCAAACAAACCTTAGATCAACTGGCTTATTTCTACGACATGCTTATGCAAACACTGGAAAGTAATAAATTAATAATAAAGTATAAGATCAGTGGATAAAAACTTAATTGTAATAATTAACAAAAATGAATCTGGAAAGGGGCCCGAGCCGAAAGTAAAAGGGGGAATACGCTATAATGTTAACCCCATGCGAAACTTAAAGAGGGTCCAACAACTCAACACTCTTCTCTTCTGTTCTTCTCTCCTTTCTCTTCTTTAAGTTCTAATGATGTTTCTCATTAAGTTAAAACACGTTTAAATATATACATTGCAGTCTTTTTACTACAGTCAAATACAACATGATTCAATATTATTTCTTTTGAGAAACAATCTTGAATTGTCTTACTAATGTTTGCCATTAACCACACATACATTTAACTTTTGTTAACAATTGTTTTCTTTTACTTAAACATCATTTTGCTTTATATAGGAGCTTCTATTTTAAGTTTAACCTTGTTTTTGTTCTCTATGTAATTATATTTTGGTCATATATACAATAAGTAAATGGTTCGTGTAAGAAATCTACATGTATATATATTTGCAAGCAGCTTCTGTTAACTATATATATTGATTGCTAAGAAATTCTGCATGTGATGTACTTAGATGTGAAACCATGAAGAAAAATATAGCTCAATACTGATGATCTGAGTATATTTTAACAGATTAAACAATTGGAGAAAACGCAAAGTAATAATAAAGAAGATACTTATCTTTATAATTAATTTTTGCATATGCAAGCATAAACCAATTAACCATTCTAGCAAAGCCTTTATATAATAGAGAACGGTAAAGACAAAAAGAATAAGAGGGAGTCAAACATTGTGAGCAACTAGTTCCAAAAAGTAGTAGGACGATATGATTCAAAGCATGGGAAATATGTAATGCATAAACTTATATATCGAGCAAAGTAAAAATGATTTGAGAAAGAAACAAAAACCGAATTGAAGGGTTAGAGAGAGAGAGAGAGAGAGAGAGAGAGAGAGAGAGAGAGAGAGAGAGAGAGAGAGAGAGAGAGAGAGAGAGAGAGAGAGAGAGAGAGAGGTGTTGGTTGCGCTCGTGAGCAATCATTGATATTCAATCATAAATTTTGCAGGTGGATGTGGGGAACCTCCATGCACCCTCTTCTTCACATCTTCACCTAAATTTCCATTTTTTGTTATTTGATTTAGACGGTACATGATTATGTATATATGCCTATGTAATGATGAAGTGATGTAATCCATAAGATGTAGAATGAGTAATCTAATGAGCGGTAGAGTAGTTGTTTTTCAATGTCACATTCTTTGCTAATTTTACTAGTTTCAAGCATTCCAGTTTAGATCATATCACATCTACAGCATTTTCTTATTTTACAACGCTCAATCTTGCTAGGTAGAGAAATGGTTTAATACATACGTGAGGCGGGTGGTACTTTCAGGATATGGAATGAGTGACAGAGATCGTAAAAATAATTTTTTTACTTTAAGGTATATTTGTCGGTCGAGGGATACCCAAAAAAATAAAAATAAAAGAAACGTATCTAACAAGTAAGTATGATTGATTTTGTTACATTGATTTGATAGAGATAGTGTTGATCCTATTTTATTTTTCATTTGTTTGTACCCACCTCTATTTCTATCTATTATATATCAATCTGAGTCTTACTTAAATTCCAGTCAACAAAATTAGACTTTTGTGAAGTCATGTCGAATTTATGGATAGTTCTTTTTCGAATTTATGGATAGTTGAAAATTATTGAATCCAAGATTATTCATAAGCTATACAATCCAAGATCGCGTCATTATATACAAACCAAGTCAGCCAAATCATGCTATTCGTCTTTTTCGGATTTTAGAAAATTTAGATTACGGGTCTAAATGGTAACACGTCTTTTTGTGGAATTTTAGTGATATTGGTGAAATTCTAGTGGAAATTTAAAAATGAAGTTACACCACTGAAGAAATTGGCTGAAAGTGACAGTTTATTAAAATATTAGTTTGCCATGTATATAAAATGAATTCGTGTTGCTAAAAGAGCTGAAATCATGAATTACATATTCAGTCAAAAAATATGGATTACATACATTAACTATTTTCAATTTATATTAATATTCAGGCTTAAAATTAAAAGTATGATTATAATATTTTTAACATCAAAATTAAAACAATCTATCAAAACTCATTATGCTTGTTATATGATTAATAAATTAATTTATAATTTTTAGTTTTACTAAAGACGTGGAATTGGTGACATTTTAGCTGGATGATTTTTTCTATAGTAAGTTAGTGTTTTTCTCAAGAAAATAAATTGGAAAGTGAAAAAATAATTACATGCTTTTAGTGATGAACAAAATGACTTGTAGAAACAACTTAAATTTACAGATAAAATAATATTACTAAATTATGAATATTACAATTTATATTTTAATATTAAATTGGAAAAGTATTACAAGCTAAAAACTGTTTTAAAACTTATTTGTTATGCGTGTTGATTGAGAAATTTGTTTTTTTTTGTAGATGATAAAGTATTCAATAGTTATATTTTGTGAATGGACAATTCCCAAAATATATTTGACATAATTGTTGTTTGCTATAAAATATTTTAACTATTATGATTTTTATAACATTCAACATATTTGATATTTAATTAATATTTAAACATTTAAAGATAAAAAAATCATCGCAAAATTGACGACATTAAACAAAATCATTTAATTTTTTTAATTTTGAGGTTTTTAAAAAATACTTAGGCACTAGATGAGTATTAAAAATATATTATTTTAAATGGAGAATTAAATAATTTAAGTATTTTTATAATAAATAAAAGTTATGCCAGATATTTTAGAATTTTTTTTGAAATAAAATGGAAATTTAACTACATCAACACTATACAAATCAATGAAATTATAGTTAGTTGTGAATGGTAACATACTGAACAACTATGAAATAAATGCGATACGTTTCTAATAAAAACAAACACATATAAAAAGTTATTATTATTTATGCCGGTGAAAGTTCCTTCACTATTTAAAATCTTAGAAGGTAAGACAGTGACTTACAAAACAACTAGCCCATTATTTTTTAAAAAAAAAAATTTTTGGTAAGATGCCCATTATATTGTCTTAGGCAAGTCATGGTGAGGTAAGTAAAACAATGAAAACACATATGATGTGTTCGATATCTCTTCAATGAAATGATGTTCTTAAGCTTTAGTTATAGTTAGAGCGAAAAACAGTGATTTTATAGAAAGAACAGTCCATAATTTACTCTCTTTTTTGTAACCATAATTTATTGTTTTGATATGCTACTAATTGAAATAGGTTCAGAAATTCATACATAGATGATGAGTTGATATTTCATCAGTTTGGAGATATTTTTTAAGGGTTTTTTATTTTGATTCAGCAAACCAAACACATGAATTTTTAGTTTGTATTTATTTTGTGTTAACGATTTTATTTATCGAGTATACATTATTAGTTTTGCAAAAAAAATTAAATATTTGATAGTATATGAATATTTAAAATATTGGATGTTAAGAAATACAAAATAGTTTAAGTATTTTTATAGCAAATAAAAATGTTAACGAGGTGCTTTTCAGAAAATTTCCTTTCCTCTAAATAATGCTATGGCCAAAAAAAAAGATTTGACTTTTCATGGGAGAGAAAGTGGGTGGGTTTAAGGTGAGTAGTGAGGTTAGTATCAGATCAATCAAAACGGGGTTGTAGGCATATGCTAAAACAAACGGTTGGTGAGAGCATTATATCACAGCCCTCTCTCGTCTCGTCAATCGTCATAGCACTTTCACTTTCTACACGTGTGACTCACCACGTGTCACTATCCCACTTCTCGCATGCCCCATTACGGCAATCATTGGGGCGCCGTTACGTCCCTCGCACCCGCACGAGTGCTTCCCAACCTTCTTTTAATATTATTGTTTAACAACTGTTTCTTTTTAGTTTTTTTTTTTAGTTTTATATTCTACAATAATTTGAAATCGACCCACACTCACGAAAAAATAATGAAAACAATGATATTATCCAAATCGATTTTTATATTTCCTGTCTAGGAGATATAATGTTAATGCTGATTTTATGGGTTGTGAAGAAAAATATTTTCCATTTTTATAACATCTTCGAGCCATTTCTTTCAAAATAAAAAACTCTAAAATGAAAATAAATTTTACTCCAATATCTTTTTAATAATAGATGAATGAATTTTTGAAAATATAAAAACAAAATAACATTTTTCTTAGAGTATTTTGACTCATTATTTGCAATAACTTTTTATTATTTTATTAAATTCAGATTTTATATTTATTTGTTAAAATATTTTTCTTTAATTGTGTTTGAAAATCATTATTATACTCAGATTTATTTTTATTTGTTATATTATGATTGGATATTTTTTAATATTTAGTTTGACTTTATATACTATGTTTGGTTTATTTTTTGTTTCCCTAATTTATATATATGTTAGATTATAATTTTTAATCAGTAAAAAATAATTCAATTACATTATTAAATAAATGCACTATAATATATGATACTAATGTTGGTGAACAGTGGATTTTGGGAGATTGTGTACTTTTAGATTTTTACTCGAAAAAAAACCTACACCAAATTTGTAGTTGTAGAATTTTACTAGAATTAGTTTAAAAAGTTATAGTGTTAATTCTGATTTTATGGTTTGAAAGTACAAATGAAACATATTTGTTCTATTAAAGCGCTCTAATCTATTTCTATTTTTATAATAGAGAAATTCTAATTAGAAATAATTTTCTTTAATGTATTAAAAATATAGATTAATGTTATATTTTCTGTTATAAGTTTTTTTTCTTAAATAAAGAGAAAACATAAAATTTCTTTTAGAGCTTCCAAACTCGTTATTGTTTTATCTCCAAATGCAATAAATGGAAAAAACTTACTTCAATTTATTTGTATTTTTTCTAAATAGAGATTTATATTTTTTGTATAGGTAGTTCTTTTAAATGAGTTTAAAATAGAGTTTTCACTAAAAGAGCATAAAATATGAAATCTGATCAAAAGACGTATCTTTATAAGAGACAAAGAACATTATATCATTATTTTATAGATATATAATTGTAGATAATTATTTAAATAAATAATAAAAATTAGTTTTGAACGTTTTTGAATTCGAATATTGTATAATTTTTCGAATTTAAAAAATATATATTTTAAATTTAAAAAATATTTTTTGAAACTAGTGCGAGCTATTATCTTTTCCGAGGCACTAACACATTCAAACATTTTATTTCCAAAGTCCCTAAACCCTTTTTCCTGAAATTATTTTAAATATTTGTTTTTAAAATTATAAATCTTGCTTTCCAAAATCTCTATCCCTTAAACATAAATTTTAAATCTATATTAATTAATCATAGATGTATAACCGTATAAAGAAAATTTTTGGTCATTTTGACATTGAAAACTATGTTTATAAAAGCTTTCTTAGAGTCATCCTAGAAATTTTCTTTTCTATATATATTCAAAAAATAACATTCATTTATTATAAAGTTATATTTTTTTATTTTTCAAATAGTTCATTAACTTCTATTTTTTATGACAAAATAAAACTTTCTATAGAAATAAAATTTTGATATAGATAGAGTCACACTTTTTATTTACATAATAGCGTTTTAAATAAACTTTTAGTTTAAATGATAGCATGATATTATAAAATTTCAAAAAAGAAAACCAAATGAGGTTAGTTTTTAACTTTCCTAAATATTATTAGTTGTAAAATTAAAAAATATATTAGCAATTTGTTTTGAAAAAAAAAACGTTAGAGAAATACATTGGAAATAGATACATTTCCATTATATAATTACCCTATTTTAGATAAAAATAAAAAATACATTAAAAATGTCTAATATGAAAAGTATAAGCGTATAGCATTTTTATTTATATGTGAATACATTGGGAATAAAAAATCATCTCTAATTCGAGTTGCTCTACTATAAGAGAAACATATACATGATGGATATGGTTTTAGTATATCGGTGTTAATATATTTGTAAAGAGTTAATATGTATTTAAATTGATACTAATTAAAGAAATATTTAATGTATAACTATTTTAGTACGTCGAAGTATATGTTTGAATCCAAAAAATGGTTTGACCTGCTATGCGCTTTTTACCGAAATTTTTTCACCTAAATTCAGTTAATATATTATACAAAATTGGAAAACTGATTTTCATTGGCATGTTGAACCAAAAGTTGAACCAAAAGGTTGAACCTACGACATGCTCAAAACCTTAATACATGTCTTTTGAATCTTTAACAATTCTCATACTCACAAAAATACTAAAAGAAAGTATTACCCACTATGGAGTAGGAAAAGTTTGAGCTAATGTTTTTTTGGTAACTTGCACATGTTATTGCTATGAGAAGGAGAAACTCATAAAGCTAAAAGATTGTTGGATATATATAAGCTAATATAGTTTGTTCATCAATAACATTCTACTAAAGAATGCAAGTTTTGATTGGTATAAACCACAAATTTTGGTTGGTAGAGAATGCAATTTTTATTAGCAAAATGCGAATTTATTAGTATATATGCTTTTTCGCTTGTAGAGAAAATACAAAATAAGTTTTACAAAAAGAAAAAGAGAAAATACAAAATAAGAAGAAAAAGTCATGTGAAACTGGGAGAAGCTGGTGGACAAGCAAATTGCACGTGAAGTGTAATAATGTGAACACATGGACGTGCCCAAGGTATCCCCATTATCATTCTTCTATATTTTCCAAATAGTGTAATTATATATATATATATATATATATTCTAATAGGTCGATAAAATAATATATTTCAATTAGTTCATATATATATATATATTTCAATATATTGTAATATTGTTTTTTGAAAACATGCCTAACTATATATTGTAATGCTCGAATTCATCCGTTACGATTCTATACTATACAAATGTTACCGAGAGACACACCAAATATATGAAAAATTATATGCATACAGTTACATACTATGCATATATATAGTTGCATTCCGTGTGCAGAGCCGTGCTTCTTATGTTAATAAAAGGGCATTTTTCCTAACCACAAGAAAAGAACAGAAATCCACATTTTTCAAAATTTAGGTTTATTTTAACTGCTTCAGCATTATCGTTCTCTTCTATAACTTTCGCAAATAGTGTAATTATATATATATATATATAATATTTCAATATTTGGTAATATTTGAATTCATCCGTTATAATAAAGGTCTTATCCAGACATACAACAAATATATGCATATACTTACATTCTATGCACATAGTTGCATTTCCGTATACGAGAAAGAGTGGACGCTAGTTGCAGAGCCGTGCTTTTTATGTTAATAAAAGGCCATTTGCCTAAAACAACAAAAACTGAAAATATAGAAAGCCACACTTTAAAAATTTAGTTTATTTTAGTTCATGTATTTAATATTTTCTATTACAAAAAATATTAAATGGTTGTTATATATCTTCCACAAAATTGTTAGTAGACCTAATTATACGAATGTTATCATTTTGATATCAACTATTCTCTTAACTATATAATCGATTTGCTATAAATATCATATTATAATTAAACAAAGGCTGCATTTTTAAAATGTACCTCAATATATTTATAATCTAGGCACGGCAGTGGTAAAATTAACTAATTCCCTCTTTTTATTAAGTAAAATATAATCTGACAAAAAAAAATATTTTGACAGTAGTTCTCTATTAAGTTATAAGTCAAGACGGCTCCAAAAACTCAATATCATGATCCATGCAAATATATTGTTCATTCATTTTGTAAAGAGTGTAAAGAGTATCACACAAATTTAAAACATGATTATAATGCATTTATATTTTTATTAATTAGACTCATTTAATCAATGGTATTTAAGATAAATAAAATTATATATAAAATCAATGTATTTTGTAATTAAATTAAATTCAAAATAAATTTAAATTGCATTGGAATTCTAAAATAAATATTTATGTCACATGAACAATGGAAAATAATACTTTTTGAAAGACAAAAATATGTGTTAGTATATTCACACGTACGAAGAATGTATTAATGAACAAACGTGGATAAAATATAGTTAGTGTTAAAGTTAGAAACTGCATTCATAGTAGCTTTTGAGTTTCGTCGTGTCGTTGGATATTGGTTTAGGATGAATATTTGATCAGCTACAAGATTCCTTTGCGTTGCATTTAGAAACGATCAGTCTGTAAATAAAATTCGATCGAGCTTTGGTTAGAGTATATCGTCATATGCCGGATCATCATTGCATCTTAAATGCATCATTTCTTTCGTAAGTTATTAAGAGCATCATTAATCTTGTTTTACTTTTTTTAAAGTGAACCAATCGTGAGCCGCCACGTGTCAGTGGGACCGTGAACAGTGTAAGAAACCCATAAAAACCGTTCTTAATCTATAGTTTTTGTAACCGATCCTTACACTGTTCATGGTCCCACAGCTTAAGAAACCCAAATAATGATGCTCTAATTATCTAAAGTTTTGATTCCAAATCTCTTGATTATTAAAATATATACAGATGTAGTGTGAATATCCATTTTTCGTTCAGTCCAATCATGATTATGATTCTTGTGCTAATCCAGCAAATTTAAAAAGATAGAAAAACGTACATATTATTAACACGAGTATTAAAAAGCGATAATAATAAAACAGAAAGAGTAGTGACCCATGGAGTATGTGAATAATTATCGAGGAGAACAAGAGGTGACAACCAAAAGGGTGTGGAATAATGGTCCCTGCCAGCTTTCTCTCACAATCAATATCGACCCTATTTGGATTTTCTAAATATTCTTCAAATTTGGGGTGGCGATTTTTTGGGTCTAAATAACGACAATGACAAATATTTACAATAGCATATTTTTATTGATCCAAATATGACTTCCCAACTTCTGGTTATTTTCATGTCTTAATTTGTTGAAATTTTTGTTTATCTTTCTTTTATTTTGCTTATGTGAATTGATTTATATCTAGAAAATATGATGATTTACATAAAAGCACAAAAAGGTGAAGTATCCTTTGTCAAAAAAATTGAAACTATTTCTAAAATTTCAAATTGTATATTTATACATCTAAATTATAATACTACAGTATTTAACTATTAACAATGAATATTACTCATAAATGTTATTTACCAAAAACACAAAGTTTAACGAAATTAATTTTATCTGAAAGTATCACTGAATATGTAAATATAAAACAACTCAACCGATTATAAAGAAATTTATATACTATAATAGGTTAAATAATTTTTAATAAAAGTAAAACACTTCTAAAAGAATGTAAATATCTTATATTTTAAAACATCAAATTTAAACCATTTTATGTTGCAAGGGGGTACTAGTTTAGAAATCCAACCGATATATAGTAGACAAATATATGTTATTTTAATTCTATTATATTAAAAATTGAAACAGTATTTTTGAATAAGTGAATTTTGTATTGTTATATTTAAAACACTATTTGATACTTAGTAATAAGTCTAATCAATTATTCTCTCTATTTTTAATTAGATGTTGTTTTAGATTTTTCACGCTAATTAAAAAAAATTGTTAAATATTCAATTTTATCTTTATTGAACTATTAAAACTCTATTTTTTATCTTTTATTATTTACGTAAGAGTAAATGATATATTAATTGGATTTAAATTCTAAAACGATATTTATTTTGTAACGAAAACTATATTCTACAATTGAAATTTAAAATGAAACTGAAGAAATATAATAATATAGATTTAACTTGTAAAACATCTTATAAATAGAGAGAATTAAGTATATTATAAAAATAAGACCAAGAGAAAGTATATTATAAAAATAAGACCAAGAGAGTATCATTAATTAAAAAAATTAGCTCAAAATCCAGATTAGCTTATCAAATTTTCAGTCGTTAGGTACCATCTAGATTGAGAAGTGCAAATGTGAGTCACATAGCATACCTCTCAGCATGATATACCATACTCGTGCGAAGTAGAAAATGAAATTTAAGTAGTGTACACTCGTGGTAATAATGATGGAACCGTATATTGCAATCTCTTCAATCTCATTGTTGTTTTTGTTCAGTACAAATTACTTTTTGTCGTTTGTTGATTTTTTTCCTTTGATTCCACATTCAATGATCTCTAAAATGCATAGATCTTTTGGGTTACAGTTTCGAAGACCTCTACAAGCGTGTAACCATCTGCAACTATTAAATTCCTTTCTTTAATGTATCTTTAACATATTTATTGTTAGTTGGAATTTATTAAGAGGGGACTTTAATGTGTAACACTTTTACCATATTTTTTATTAGAAATGTGGTAGTTCTTTTTAAAAAAGAAAAATGTGATAGTTCATAATACATTTCTAGCGATGTATAGTTTCATCTTCCGATTCCTATACAACATTTGTAACTATGAGAAAAATTTGGTCATATATTGCAATGCCATGAAGATCTCTAAGCTACGTTCAGAACCTGGTCATTCTTCAACTCGTCACCCCCCATCCGAGTATGATCTGTTTATATTTTAAGTACCATATATTCTTGTTGCCATTATGACGACCTCTACAACTGTGATATAGTCAATCCTTTCTGCAAATAATAAATTTATGTATTCAATGCTACTGTTATATATATAAAGAAACCGCTGAGTTTTTATACTTTTATTTAGGTAGTACAAATATTTCAAATTTTTATTCAAAGGCATATTTGTAAATCACTACATATTTTATTTATCACTATGTATTTTATGTTTCATTAAATGTATTTAAATTATTTCATAATTCGAATATAATTTTTATTGTGCCATAATGTTACATATTTTTGAGTTTTTAATTCTTTATTTTTATCTAATACTACGGAAATAAAATAACTAAAATGGAGAAGAAAGTAGGATGCATATGTTTTTAAAAAATACTATATATATATCTTTAAATATATAATATCTTTAAATTATGATGATAATAGATTAAATATTTTTTAAAAATATTTATAAACATTAAGAACTCAACCCCACTCATTCAACACTAAACCTAAAACAATAATCACTAAATTATAAATCTAAATGTTATAATATTTTTAATTGAATATATTTTTTAAAGTGACAGTTAAATATATTATTTATGGAAATAACAATTCTACACAAATTTGATACTATTTTGTAAATTTATCTTTTAATGAATGACAATTTTCAAAAATATCTTTTAAATTATGATGATAATAGATTAAATTATTTTTTTAAAAATATTTATAAACATTAAGAAACTCAACCCCACTCATTCAACACTAAAACCTAAAACAATAATCACTAAATTATAAATCTAAATGTTAATATATTTTTAATTGAATATATTTTTATAAAGTGACAGTTAACTTGTGTTATTTTAGTAATTCTCATATTTTATCATGGTAGTAACTAGTAATATTTCACGGAATTAACTTGTTATTTCCTCACAAAAAGTTAAGTAAATGAATGTTTGTGCCAATTGAGGAAGAGAAAAGACAATGCCAAAAGTCTACGGTTTGACTGTCCAGTTCGGTAATAATCTAATAACTCTGTCTTTGACCGCACGCTCGTGTAGGGGTCCTTCTGACATTTTTTCACTGTTCTACCCCTGCTCGTGAAGTCCTTTCTTTCCAAATTTCCGAGGGTCTTTCTGGAATTCTTTATTTTAACCGATTGAGACACCGTACCGGACTCCTAGGATTCTGCTGAGCACTTATCAAAACTGTTTTTATTATATCAGCACGAATGGTTTTTAATAAAAAATCTCACATTTGATAAGATAATTAATGTAATTTTATATCAGCACGAATGGTTTTTTTTTATATACTAGCACTAGTGTACGGTTACCTTCTTTCTTTGGAATTATACAAACAGATAATGTCTCTTCTTTTTTTCTACCACAGTGAAATCAAGATTCGTACTCTAGTGTATGTTGAGATCATTATACATTAGTATGTGATTATATTATAGTCGAATACATCTTTAATCATATGAAAATAGCTGTTAAAACTATTTTTCGCATGGCAGCTTTTCTGCCACTTTTTTTGAATATTATAAATAAAGGATTTAAAGCATAACGAGGCAACAAAAGCAATGAATATGGAGAACAAAAAGCCAGGAAGCTCATTGGTTAGGTTAAGCTTATATCAAACATTTTTATTAAACTAATGACCATGATAATAATTATAATTAAATTAGGTTTTTTTTCCTGACTTCTTTAAAAACCCCCTCTTACAAACAGAAGCTCCCTTTTTCAGTAGAGGTCCGATTCCCAATCTCTCAGAAAAGAAAAAAAGGCAAGCATAGAGAAGAGTTAGATAGAGAGATATAGAGACAGAGAGAGACTCCATGTACCAGCATACTCTCTTGCCTCTTCTTCTTCTCCCATCGCTTCTATCTCTTCTCCTCTTCTTGATCCTCTTGAAGAGAAGAAGTCGACACAGATTCAATCTCCCTCCGGGTAAATCCGGTTGGCCATTTATAGGTGAAACCATCGGTTTATCTCAAACCGTTCACCGCCGCAACTCTTGGTGACTTCATGGCAACAACATATCTCCAAGTAAACAATAAATCTTTAAAAACTCAAGGGTATCTTTTTTTAATATGACTAATGTTGAGGTTTTTTATTTATTTATTATTATTAGGTATGGGAAGATATACAGATCGAGTTTGTTTGGAGAACCAACGATTGTATCAGCTGATGCAGGACTCAACAGATTCATATTACAAAACGAAGGAAGACTCTTTGAATGTAGTTATCCTAGAAGTATTGGTGGGATTCTTGGGAAATGGTCGATGCTTGTTCTTTGTTGGAGACATGCATAGAGACATGAGAAGTATATCGCTCAACTTTCTAAGTCACGCTCGTCTCAAAACCATTCTTCTTAAAGACGTTGAGAGGCACACTTTGTTCGTTCTTGATTCTTGGCAACAAGAGTCTGTTTCTCTGCTCAAGATGAAGCCAAAAAGGTTCCTTCCTTTTTTTTTTATTTGCTTGAACTTTTTTTTTATTTGCTTGAACTTAGTTTCTGTTTCTGAATATTTTTATTTAATTTTGTAGTTTTTTTGGGTTTTAAATTGAGCAGTTTACGTTTAATCTAATGGCGAAGCATATAATGAGTATGGATCCTGGAGAAGAAGAGACAGAGCAGTTAAAGAAAGAGTATGTGACTTTCATGAAAGGTGTTGTCTCTGCTCCTCTCAATCTCCCAGGAACTGCTTATCGTAAAGCCTCTTCAGGTACACTAAAATTAAACCTATAAAATTATGAAAAAATACCAACATTTTTTCCTGTAAAGTCACAGCCTCTCATTATGGGTAATGTTCTTCTTTTTTTTTGTTTACTTTTTAGTAGTTTATATATTTTTAAAATAAAAATAATTATGCAGTCACGAGCGACAATATTGAAGTTTATAGAGAGGAAAATGGAAGAGAGAAAATCAGAGATTAAAGAAGAAGATGAAGCAGAGGATGAAGCTGAGATTAATAAAAATGATCATCATCATGAGAGAAAACATAGAACAGATGATGATCTTTTGGGATGGGTTTTAAAACATTCGAATCTGTCAACGGAGGCAGATTCTCGATCTTATTCTCAGTTTATTATTTGCTGGACATGAGACTTCCTCTGTAGCTATTGCTTTAGCTATCTACTTCTTGCAAGCTTGTCCCAAAGCCGTTCAAGAACTTAGGGTAAGATTTTAATATTAATACAACCAGTTATGACGTATAATAAGTTATTTAATTTCTTACTTTTTTTGTTATCACTTATTTATGTTTATTTTATTTTATTTAAACTTTTTGAAGGAAGAGCATCTTGAGATCGCGAGGGCGAAGAAAGAGCTTGGAGAGACAGAATTGAACTGGGATGATTACAAGAAAATGGACTTTACTCAGTGTGTATGTTATTTTTATTATTATTGTAAAATATTATGAGAACTATTTTTGTCATTATGGAAACTAATTTAATTAATTTATTTTGCAGGTTATAAATGAGACTCTTCGACTTGGAAATGTCGTAAGGTTTCTGCATCGTAAAGCACTCAAAGACGTGCGGTATAAAGGTAACACTTTACATACAAAATCCCAAATATTCAAATCTTATTGGTTGTAAAACATAAAATAATTTGTATTATTAATGTTGGAAAAATAGGATACGATATCCCGAGTGGGTGGAAAGTGTTACCAGTGATCTCAGCCGTACATTTGGATAATTCTCGTTACGACGAACCTAATCTCTTTAATCCTTGGAGATGGCAACAGGTAATTATTTGATAAATAAGTGTATAATATATAGTTTTACATCTATGCATGAATTGATACGTCATGTGTGCATTTGACTTAACCTATCTATAGATACTATACGAGAACCATTAATCTGGCAATAAAATAAACTTTTATTTATTCTCTTGAGTTAGATCTTAACACGTCATGTATGATGTACTATCATCTAATCACATGAAGCATGTAAATCAAATAATCATGTGGAAAATTAAAGTAAAGAGAGAGAAAGAGACGTGGTGGGTGTACGTGAAGACAATTAATTAGTAGGATGGTATGTCTTTAATGACATGAGAACTGCATTAATCTTGTAAGTATGGGTCCCACAATGAGGTGTTAATCTAGACCGTTGATTTAGAGTTGAGTTTTGGTAGATTAGATTTGACGGACGATGGTACCACGGCATTGACGGATCTCACACGCCCGATGACTTGTACGTGTGTTAGATTCTGCCACGTTGACCGGTCCCACTTTACTATTAATTAATTTATCAAATCGGCGAATTAGAAAAAAATAATAAGTTTGTGGGATAATACTTTTTTAAAAATAAATATTAATAATTATGGGGAGTCATGATGTTAAGAGTGAGTGGGGAAGGTAAGATGATTAATGACCCACGTGGGGTGGTGCCAACAAGCACGTGTTCTTCTTCACTTTTTTTGCGCTACTTGTTTCGTTAAAACTGTTTTGTTGTATTTATCTTAGCAGCAAAACAACGGAGCGTGCGGGTCGTCATCGTCAGGATCTGGTAGTTTTTCGACGTGGGGGAACAACTTCATGCCGTTTGGAGGAGGGCCAAGGCTATGTGCTGGTTCGGAGTTAGCGAAGCTAGAAATGGCAGTGTTTATTCATCATCTTGTTCTTAATTTTAATTGGGAATTAGCAGAAGATGATCAACCATTTGCTTTTCCTTTCGTTGATTTTCCTAACGGATTGCCTATTAGGGTTTCTCGTATTTTGTAAAAAAATATTAAAGATGTTTCATTTTATTCTCTTCTTTTATATATTTTTGATCATTTTTTGGCCCCTATGGAAAATCTTTTTGGATAAATAATATAGCTGGAAATTTCGACCGTGGGACAAACATTTCTTATATCAGGCATTCTGTTGTATAGTTTGGAACCGTTTGGATGTTACCACTTCTCAGACTCTAAGACTACTAAGGTTTCATGAAAATCCTGGTCAGGGTCCGTTTTCTGTTTTAAAAATATTTAGGAATCGGATTTTTTTGGAATTTAAAAAAATTTCATTTTGGAAACATGATGGAAACTTGCGTTTCTGATTTGGAAATTCGCGGATTCTGATTGAAAATCCGAATTAATAACTATTTGGTATTTCATGTTAACGAATTACATATTTATTAATTTATATTTTAATATTGTCTTTCGATAATTGTTATTATTTTAGTATAATGATTTGATTTGGAATGAAGTCGCTCTATAATTTTATTGAATGATAACAAGTATTAGTTTTCTAACTATTGATTATTTTTTTTATAAAATATACCAAAAAAATAACATTTTCGTTACTTGGTTTTCTCTCTAAGATAAATGAAACAAAAAAAATTAAGTTTACATGTTAATTAATCTCACACGTATATATATTATAGACGTTTTGAAAATGTTTCTATTTCTAGTTTTTTTTAAATTACGTTTTCACGTTCCGAAACGTTTTGTTTCCACGTATCCGTTTCCGTTTCCATGTAACCTAGCTACTAACTATATCAACCTAGCTACTAATTATACCTTAAATGGGCTTTTATACAGCCCAATCATGTTAAGACAATTGAGCGAAAGCCTATGGCCTTCACCTTTCTTTTACTATACACTGTATCGGCTATTTTGATTGGTAACAGTGCTAGAGATTAAATGTTGAAGCGACTAAAACAAAACAGTATGAGGTTTCACTATCACTACGTCCAAGAAAGAGTTGCTTTGGGTGCTCTTGTTGTTAAACACGTTTAGAGTCATCTTCAAATCTCGGACATTCCTATCCGTCCGTTTACTTTGCTTCGTTACAAACTCGGTTTTGGTGTTCCACTTAGACTGAATTTGAGAGGGGATAATAGCATAACATATCCGAGTCATCACAAGGCTGACAATGCTACTACATCAAAGACAAAACCCAACTATGCTACATCAAAGACAATGACAAAGCCCAACAATATTACAACAAAGACGAAGCCCTGCGATGCTACTTCAAAGACGAAGCCCATTTATGTGCAACGGCCATCTTCATCTTTAATAACAGAAGATGACAAAAAGAGAGGAAAATCAAGAAGGTTAGACCGTCGTTAACCCGGTTTAAATAGGTTCTTAACTTATGATTTGACATTTTTTTTATACTTTTCGGCTAAACGACATCTCTTATATCTTTTATTTTAGAAACGATTCTTCGATTTTTTTAATTAAAATTTAAGAAACGTTTTTAGGGAAGCTAAGAACTCTACCCTTAAAAGATCAAGGTTAATCATGCCCTTAGTGACCAAGATCCTTCAACTTATGATGCTTAAAATACATTTACCTTTACCTACGTATACATATACATGCAATGCATGTCCCTATCCGATTTTCTATACACATTACAGACGCATAAAAAACACAATGCAGACTAATCAATCGAATATTTGATTTATAAAATAGAATATATTGCCACCACCTATAGAGCACCTACATCGACAGTCTGCTAATCATTGTCTGATGCATTTCAAAATAAGAAGTAAATGAGAGAGATGTAGTATACAGTTTTTGATTTTTTTATCTTTTTTTGTAAATATAATTAGAAACACTATAAAAAAATTGCTCTTAACTATTTAAAGACTCTCTTCTATATTCAACTAAAGGATTTTCAAAATGCTAATGTAAGACTATGCACAATGGTTTCAAGATTCAACACCCTCCACTTCAAGTTTTAACATTCTACATCATCTTCTCTTTCTTCCACATCATCTTCTTATTCTTCTACATCATTATTCAACACACATTCAATTTTACTCAACAATAGTTTTGTTTAATAAAATTCAATATCCTATTTTACTAATTAATAATTATTATTTTTATATTCAAATTCAATAAACCTAATCTCTATTTATAGATAATTTAAAATGATAAATTTTCTTATATAAATTATTGAATTTATAATGTGATTATTGATTTTAAATTACAAAAATGATATGAAAATATATATCTAAAATCCTTAGAAAGTGACATGTGTCATCGGTGATACATACTTTCTTCTTATTCAACATGTTGAATCTTTTCAACACCAATTAATCCACGTCATCAAATTTCATTTTTCAATATTTCCATTATAGTGATTCAACTGTTAAATTTTTTTTCAACACCTCCATTGTATATAGTCTAAGGGTCTTCTTGTTTTGAAACTTTATATTTTCTAGGTTTTTTCTGTCAACTACTTGTTGATCTCTCCATATAGAACATAAATGATTTTGTTTCTTTTGCTTTAATATTCTTAATTGATTGTACAGGAACTGGAAAATGTATTGCTTTTAGAGGTAACTGATTACTTTCAGAGACTAATTAAGTTGTTTTGTGAAAATTCATTATCAACTGTCTTCCTAGACTTTATGTTGGGCCTTTCACATATGAAGCGGGCCTTGAAATTAGGCCCATAAAGCCATCAAAAGTTTTTTTCTGCTTAGAAACATACTACTTTTGTGGTCTTGATATTATTCATGTTGGGCTTTTTTGACTAAAAGAAAATTGTAAAATATGGTGGAGATATAAATGTTTGTTCATGACAAATAATTCACATCCTTTTTTGGCCATCTTAGCCTAATGACATTAACAACAGGCCAGGTCCTTCAACTCAAGATGCTTAAAACAAAAATTTACTCCATCTATATCTAAATAAGTGTCATTTTACCCATTTTTATTTGTTTCAAAAAATGTCACTTTTCATTTTCAATGCAGTTTTTCCTATATAATCTCTTTCTTACCATTTAAACTAGCCAATAGATATTTTTAAAAAAAAAATTATTTAAATAAATATACATTAAGTAAAGGCATAGTAGTATATTTATTCATTTTCTTAATATGTGTGAAATGTGTCTAAGTGACACTTATTTAGAAACAAATGGAATATGTCCTAACAAAAGTGATTTTTGAGTATTACAACCCTCCATGGCTCCATCTTTAAATCAGCATTAAGAGAATTAGCCATTACACCACAATCCTTCTAAATTTTCTTATCGTTTGACAGTTTTATTACATTACCGGTCCTGATTAACAACTCTTTCAATTTCCATATCAGAGGGGGTGAGGATTGTAATTATAATCATATCATAGAAATATGATCATTTTAGTCAGCATAATTTGGAATTATATTCTGTAATTATGGTCCTATTCTTTATTTTTGTGAAGAAGATATCTAAAGAGAAAGAAAACTAATATTGTGAAATTGATTAATCAGAGAAATTAATATCTCCACTTTCATTTTTTTTGTTAACATTCCACTTTCATGTATAAGATTCACTTTAGGGCAGGAAGAAACTAACCAAGCTTCAAAATAATATAACTATATGAAAAAATGCTTTTATATTTATTCAAAAAAGAAAAAAGCTGTTATAGCAAGACCAAAAAGGGAGAAAAAAGCACGAGTGAATGCCTTCGAACCGCTAAAATTGTAATGGAATATTGACCTTTTTCTATGATTACGTAAGTGAGACACTAATGAGTAATAAATACAAATGAAATGTGTTTTGAAACTAAACCACATTTAGAATGAATCCACTATGATTAACAGAGTCACAAATACCTTAATCAAACATCTGTTGCTAAACCAAGTGGTGTTGGCCTAGTGGTAAAGGAGTTTCGGTTGAAACTTCTGTTTTGAATTTGATTTTCCTTGGCTACCCATAGATGCTTTAAGTGGCAAGAAAACCTAGATTTCTATGGGTTTCGTGATGATTAGTCTTTGGACCTAGAAAACTTTTAGAATCCACCGCGATTATAAAAAAAATATATGTGGCTATGTTTCAATATTCACTTTTAAATAACGCTATTAATTTCAGTAAAAAAATTACACTAATAATTTTATCTTTGTATGGCAACGAGAACCCTGATTCCATCACGGTTATCAAAAAAAAATATATGTTGCTATGTTCGAATATTTATTTTTAAATAATGTTATTAATTTCAGTAAAAAAGTTACGTTAATGATTTTATCTTTGTATAGCAACGAGAATCCTGATTCCACAACTTCTACAACCTCTTCTGAGATACATTATCATTTTTAATTTTCAATGTTACGATTAAAATAAAGAACAACAAAGAAAAAAACGCTTGTTAAATATTTGATTGTATGCATAAAATATAAATAGAAGTCTGGGCTGGCGGAAACCAAGGAAGGTTCCTTAGTGGAACTTCCCTGTGTGCAGGAGCCAACCAAATTATAAAGCTTTCTTTCACCTTTCATCATGTCGTCATTTTAGTGTATTTTGTCACCTTTAATTTCCGCAGTATCAAATGTATCTATATATTTATATGCATGCACATACTTCTTACAAGTTACAACAATGCAAGGGCACCCACAATAGGGGATTTTAGTTTCGGAGATTCTCAATATATATATATAGTAATAGTATTAATACGTAAAAGTTTTTAATTTTATGAAAACTCAATCTGAATTATTTTTGCAGAGAATTTTTGAATTGAATTTTTCGTAAAATTAAAAATTTCACAACTAAATATATATATATTTGAGAACTCCAATACTAAAATCTCCCATTAAAATTGCTCTAATGCTTCTATTTCAATACTGACCTTTTGTTTTAAGGATATAAATATAACTTTTGTTAAAAAAGGATAAATTAGATAATAACTCTAGTTAAGGTGGACTGTTATAATCCCAGCTACGTCACTCACATCATTTACAAATTGTGGAAATACATTGTCATAAAATAAAAGCTATGAATACTTATATATAACAAAAGGAAATTATGATACTAATTATCACACTTCTTTTTTCTCTCAATCTTGTTTTGATGTCCATCAAGAAAATGATCAGACGTGAGATATTGAATAAATATACGCATAGGAATCGAAATTTTAGAAGTACGAGATGTGACTGTCTACCTAAGTACATGCTTTAATAATAGTATTATTGTCTTATAGATTTAAACTCTTAATATACATTTAATACTAATCACAAGGTGGTGGTCTAGTGGTAGGCGAGCTTTAGGATTGCTAACTAATCGGGATTCGAAAGTATCCCAGGACATTTTCACTTTGTGGCTACTGAGATTTAAATGCGGGTTTGCTAGCGACATGGAGATTATGGGTCTGGCCCAAAATCTCTTGAATTAACAAAAAAAAATATATATACCTTTAATATGTCCTACATATGCAGAAAAGGTTCGAAAAAAAAAGTGAGTGGTGAGTGACTGGTAGGGGGGGCATATGGTGGATTTGTTGATGGTGATGGTGCCTTTGACTTTATTCTAGTGAATCTTTTGACCACTTTGCTTTTCTATATTTTGGTTAATTTTGATTCCCTTTTTTAGTTTGTGTATTTTGTCATTGTTATCTAATTTGGAAATGGTATATTCTGGTGTTCAAAAAGGAAATGGCATATTCTTAGAATCACGGCGGCATTGTCGAACACATGTGAGTTGAAAAGGTAATCAAGTTATAGCCATTGTCGTCCCCTCGATTGAACACTTACATCCAAATTTTCTCTATATTACTCTACAATCAATGTTTAAAAAATCATATAGCGCTTTTTGTTCATGAGCTTCAGTAAAACAATGTTTTATCAGCACTTATGGTCGGACCGGCAAACTCAACAGCCTGGTTACTAATCCAATTCGGTTACAATGATAAGACACGCTTATTGGAAACATTGTAGAACTCAGACAAACCCTAATGGCTGGATCCATTAACTCTCTATAGTATTAAATTGTTTACAATCTATGCGAAAACTATATTTGAATTATTTTTATATAAAACACCAATTTTCTTTATAAATAAGAGTGATTTTATTGAAGTTCTGAATGGTAACATGCCAAACAATTACGGTGCGGTTCAAATAATAATAAAATGTATAGAAATATAGGTATATGTAGAGATTTTTGTTACTATTCGCAGCGGTACAATGCGGGGCATGACGGTCGGTCACCTTCAGAACAGACGCATAACCTAGTATATTTGTACAGTATATAACACAAAATAGTTTCAAACAATAGTATATAGTAGACTGGTGTTTCATCTAGTACAATTGGAATTATTACTAGAGTCAATTTTCTTTTTCTTATCACATAGAACATATATTTATCCTTACTGGTGCGTAGATACTCTCAAAACTAGAATATTATTTTACGTTCCAGAAAATGAAACATGGAAATCGTAATTAATTTTATTTTGGTCCTGACACAAGGGCGCCGAAAATTATAAATGTATATTATATAAAAATTATTTGGTTATTTCATTGGTAGATTTACTAACGTTTTTGGTCTACTTTACTAGGGGAGTGGAAGATCTTCTATTTGTGAGTGTGACTGACATCATCTTATGCTTAGGATGTAAAAGTGTATTATATATTTCGAAAGCTTAACATTATGCAATATATAGTCAAACATGCATAGAATCCTATTCTCATTTTATATTCGACTTTAAAAGAGGGGAGAAAGTCAATTAAGAATAACTTTTGCTAAATCATTAGTATGCTTTAAACTAGTGTGAAATAAATAACCTTGTTTCAAGTGCATTTCTGTGGTAGTTAGAGGGCGGCTTTCTTAGCTTTCGAACTCTTTACAAAACAATGTCCGGATTAATTTAGTTTAATACAATTTGCAAGCAAGTATACTAATTTATTTTAGAATGCAAATAAGTGTTGTACATTCAACAATGGACCACTAAGAGAGGTTTAGGGCCGGCTTTTGTAATATTGTATGTTTCACCGTCAACAGAAAAAGCAATCGACCAATATTTTGGATTCTCCTTTAACACAGGCAATATTCATCGTTCATTCATAGTCTATTATAGCATTTTTCCATTTTAATTTTCACGAGCAACAAAATATGAAAAGATAAATCTGTTACTGTATATGTTTATGTGGAGGGAGAACAGACAAAAATCGTCTATTTTCTATAAATTTACTTTTGTTATAATAAGATTTCGTGTAGCTTTTTTATAATAAAAAGATTTTGTGTAACTAGCTGTTAAACAAAAAATATCAAGGACATGAAAAATTTATAAAGAATTAGGGCACATAACCATAAGAAAACCATAAATTAACAAAATGACCATAGCAAAAAAAATCTGTATATTTATATAATATTTCTTATTTTACCCTTCATCATGATCCCTTCTTATTTGTATTTAGTTTTGACAATATAAAAATACTTATTTAAATGTTTAATTTACATATAAAAATATATAGATTTTTTTCTTTGTATTATACATTTCAAATTTTATAAACAAATATTTATTTATAAATTAATATGTTGTGTTTTTTCTATTCTATTTACCACAGAACCCTTCAAACAATTTAAGACGGTCTTGGAATTATTATTTATGAATACTTTATGGTGTAAATCACTATTCTTAAGTTGATAAATAGACGGTCCAAACACAATCAATGTGGTCATTGTCCACACATTTTAAATTCAGCGAACGGCAGCATAAGCAATCTCATGACCCTATAAATACAAAATCTTTGGGGCATTCTTACTCCATATTTCCAGCACAACTACAAACTCCTAAACCTAGTTCTAGTTCCTTATATAAAAAAAAAGATGAAGCTATTCGCTATCGTTGTGACAACTATCATCATCTCGATAATATTTAACCAACCACCCATCACCACTGAAGCAAGAAAGTTGAGGAAAACAATCGTCCAAGACCATTTCAAACCTGAGTCCATGGGTCACTATGTTCCTGCTTTCCAGGAAACAAACCTGGCATGGGACATAAAAAAGGTAATGCAAATGTTGAAGGGTTTAAAGATGATTTTGCACCCACTGCTCCAGGAAACAGTCCAGGGGTGGGGCATAAGAAAGTGCATGCAAATGTTAAAGGGTTTAAAGATGACTTCAAGCCTACGGAAGGTACAATGTTTGAGAAAATGAACGGTCATGAATATCATTTCAAAACCGGAACTACGGACGAGTTCGCACCTACTTCTCCGGGAAACAGTCCCGGTATGGGTCATAAGAAAGGAGATGACTTCAAGCCTACGACACCAGGACACAGCCCTGGAATTGGTCATGCTGTCAAGAACGATGAGCCTAAAGCTTAGAAGAAAACTATTATCTACATTATTTTACGATACGATTTTAAATTTGCTAGACGATTATTAATATTGTGATGGATTCATAATTCTAGATCATGAATAAAAATAGGTTAATAATTGTTTCTTAACATCTAAAGTCTCTTGATATTGTATGCGTTTATATGTTGATATTGTAGTTTTTTACAGCATGTTGATATTATTATTGATAATGAATCTTCTGTACTTGTTATATCGTACGTAATGTTGGTATAGAATAATATTTTTGCCACCATGGTAGATATATACTTCAACGGTACGTGAAAATGATGGCTTATGACTGCTGAGATATTCGAAAACAATGAATTTTAGAAGATACTGTAGTATTTAGCACGTCCATTTAGTTATGCTAATACACACTTAAATGAATAGCATAATTATCCAACGTTCAAAAAATACACACTCAAATAGGATTTAAACAGGGGCAACAAAGCTATAGTAAATGGAAGGTTTAAAGATTTGCAAATTGGGGAAACGAACAGCTCTTTGGCATAATATAGATTGAAAAAATTTCGTTTCAAAATATATACCATTTTGGTTGAAAAAACAACACATTTGTAGTAAAAGTGAGCTATCTGTCCTGAGGCCTAATCTGATTTCTAAGTTTGCAGTTGTTTTGTTAATTTTGTTGCCGTGGCCTAGAAGTTGGTGCATATGATATGTACTTGTACAATTTTTCTGTTTGATTTTATTGATAGTGCTTATGATGTTGTGCAGTAACCTCACCATGGGGGAGACTTAAAAAGACATCTTAAAAAGAAATATCATAATTAAAAGACATAACTATAATAATTTAAACCAAGATTTGAAAAGCAATCATTATTGTAGGCTTGTAGCCATGTTCTTGTAGTGCACCAAGAAGCAGCCGAATTAGAATCCATCCACAAATACGAATATTCTTCTTATTTTGAGGGAAGTGATTGAGTTGGTCGCTAAAGAGTAGAATATGAGACAAGTACAAAAGCAATAACGACAGTGTGTTTTGTTGTCATGTGGGCGTTTAGCAAATGAATGCTATAAGCAGCTGACGTAATTTCTTTTCTTTTCTAAGTACCTTTTACTTCTCTTTCCCTGGGTACTCTTACATGGACATTTGACAATGTTTAAAGCTATTAAAAAGAGATCACATAAGTTACAAAGAGCACTAACTTAAGGACTGACAATCTCTAACAAGCAGAGTAACAAGATCAACAGAGAGATGAATGCTAAGGATGGATAGAGTCATAGAAAGAAGCTCTATGAAAGGACTTGAACCAATGCAATAATCGGGCCGTTACCTTAACCATTGTATTAGCTGACCACCAAAACAAAAGTATCGGTCAAAGTCACGAGTTCGAATACCGACAACAAATAAAAATAACATTACAAATTCTACAAGAAAAAGAAAGATAAAAATAAATCAAATAAATATACAGACAAATAAATCGAAATCATACCCACACAAAATCAATTGTTCGAAACTTGCTTATTGTTAATTAAATCAACCGTAATCAATCATGTCTATAGCCACTAGCCGAACGGTGTGGACACAGGTGCGGGTCCAGCGAGTGCATCAGACCGTTTAATACTTCCCATACCACAAATGATACAACCAGGAGACGAAAGCGCAGCAAACTTTGCACCACAGAGATCACAAACATCATACCCAATGGTCGATAACCTGCTCAGTGTAGCTGAGCATAACTGAGACGGATCTTCAAGCGGGTCGATAGATTTGTTCGAGGTGCCTCTTTGTACACAGAGATCGACTAGTCCTCTTAATTCTTCTTGCTTGCTCGCCGGTGCCTTTGAGAGAAGCAGCTCCAGCATCTGCTTAGAGTAGCCATAGTTTTGGACTTCCATGTTTCGTTTGATTGCAGTTCTTATGCAGTTTATGCGGTGCTTTGCTAATAGTGGTAGTGAAGCTAGATGCCTTGAGAGTCTTGCCATTTCGTCCTTGGCGCTTAACGCGCTCGCGCCTTGGACTCTTTGTAGCCTCAAGATCTCCTGCAAGTAGGGAGAGAAAAGAAAGAAGCATTGTTAAGATGATTTTATGAGATATCTAAGAGAGTTTAAGCTTTACCCGAAGGAGAGTAACGGCTATCTTGTACTGAGCACAGATTGTGGCTTGAGCTTTGATATCAGCTCCACGTGATTGGTCCTTAGCCAGAGCCAAGAATGCTTCGTCAAAGCAAGAGAGTGCATCTGGAAGCTGGTTTTGTTCAAGATGGGCAAGTCCAGTCTTGAAACATATCGGAGCTGGAGCTCCACGTGGAACCTGAGGGGAACAAGCAACGGTGAGACTTTAAGCACTTTTATATGTAATTCCATAAACACACAGGAAGAAATCAAATGCAGATTTACCTCTCCAGGACGAACTGAAGCAGGTGATGTAGGCTGCCCAGGAGGCTTTCCTGAATCGGTATTTGGAACCCCAAGAACGCTAAGATCAAGAGGCTGCGTAGAAACAGGAATCTGTGGTGCCCCTTGAGCCTGACCAGGAAACTGTGGAGGAACACCGCCGTCAGGAAGTCCAACGGTCTGGTATGGAACACCAGGTTGTTGAGTTGGCGGAGGAACACCACCATCAGGAAGACCAACATCAGGCTGAGTAGTATTATTCGCTTGATTTGGAGCACTCTTAGCAGCTTCTGCAGCTCGAGCAATTTGGTCCATTTTCGAAAGATAAGTGCCAGGAGGAAGCAATGTCTTGGCAACCTCAACAGATGAGACTGTGTTTTGGAAAAAGTCTTCGGGTATCGGTCCAGCTACAGTTCCCGTACCCGATGGAGCTGGTTGGGACACTGGTTGAGGTGGCTGAGTCCAGGAGCTCATTGCAAAAGGATCAACCGGAGCAGATGCAGAAACGGGAGCAGTTGTTGAAGAAGAAGGCTGGTTTAACATCTCACCTAACTCCTGGGAGCCAGCACTAATTGATTTTGTTCTACTCATTGGTAGGCCAAGCCCATCTCCGAGTTTAAACGTTCTAGTAGCCTCTTTAAGCTTATTGACGTCCACAGTGGTAGAGGTTGGCTTTTCTCGTATTCTAATTTGCAGCTTCTTAGCTTTTGGTACACCTTCCTCATCACTGCTGCTGCCATCACCAGCAGCCCCGTACATCGTTTTCTTGAATTCTTCAGCAGCCTTCGCCTGTTCATCAGCCACTGTTTGTTTTCCAAGAGATTCCAGACCCATCAAGGAACTGGATTCACCAGCCGGAAGTGCCAATGGTTTATCTGGTGCAGGTTTAACCAACGAACTAAGAAGCCCTCCAGGTTTAGAAACTAAGCTGTCTTCTTTAATTTCCACCACATTAACTCTGCCTTTGACGCAACCCAAGTAAACACCGATATGATCAGCTACTATTGAGGGGATGGTTCCATCATCATTCTTCATATATGGCATTACTTCCGCAGCTAGCTCCCATCGAGGTATGCTCTTCATGTCAGTAGGAGTCTTGATGTCCCAGTTACCACCACCCCATTCTTGTCCTTTTGGAACCATGCTCTCGGCTGCGAAATTAGCAAAAATCCCCTGGGTCCATCCTGTAGACCGCACTCGTAGAATCCTTTCACAGTATCGTCTCAACTCAGGATCTCCGCTTTCTTCTTCCAATTTTTGGGCAAGACGACGCATAGCACTAGGGTTGAGGTGGCATATGAAAAGATCTAGCAGGCTCTCATTGTCGCCAATTACTTCAAAAGTTTCCTTTGCGATATCAAATTGACCATATCTACAGTACAATATGTTCAAAGTAGTTAGATGCTTGAACTTTGAAAAATACATCTGTAATAAACTAGAGCAGAGAAGCAATATGGAACATGGATCAAGAAGTGTTCTATCGCATTGCCAACTAACTATAGATAGTAACTGGGGATGCATCAAAACTTCCACATATACTAGTTCCACAGCAAATGGGGTTAAATAGACCATACAAGAATAACTAACTATATATATATAATCAGAGACTCGGTATTATATATGCCTCGCAAAGAAAGTTTACTTACTTAATACATGCATATCCAAGCTGCCGGAACCTCTGGAACAGAAGAGATGTTGGAGGACATTTTGGATAGTCTCTAGAACGCAAAAACTCGTCCTTCAAAACTGACAAAGCGGTGGAGAACTGAAGAGCCTTGATTGCATATGACAACGTAATACCTAGATTTTGTTCAGAACCATTAGTAAAGCAGATAACGTCACGAAGAGAGTACGGTCTTAAGTTTTAATAAATTCGGCTCACCTGGTTGAACTGCGGGCCTGCTTGAGCTAGTGATACAGCAAGATGTCCACATACGGGAGGGCTTCTAGAAAGAATATCAAGAGATCTAGGAGTAATTCGCAAGCTATCAAACCTGTAACCAATATATCAAACAAAATTTTAAGCTAATATAGTTAGGATCGGAATGGAGTGAATATATAAACCTATTTCAAAGTATTTGATGTTATATATGCAGCAAAAATTCAAAGTGTAAGAGAACAGAAGGGAAACCTTGTTGTTATTTGATACAAGATTTCAGAAAGGTCCATTTTCTGCTCAAATGTTTGTTGCATTGTAGAAAATCCAATTAAAAGTGGTTCAAGTAGCCCAACAAGACAGCTCTTGATTTCAATCCCTTTTTTCTGCTTCGGACTTATGTCAGTAGGAACAGCGAGCAATATGCGGTCATTGAGAGCACCAACTAGGGCTGCATTGAAAAGAATTAATAAGAGAGAATGAAATACAGTAAGTTCACCTTAAGCATTCAGAGAACCAATATCTGTGTACCTGCGTATGGTGTACTAATAGAAAGAATGGTCCTCACTTTCCCATCCCAGCCAAGTAAACATACAGCAGTTGTTGTAGAAAAGAGTAGGGCAGGTCCAACCCATAGAAGAGATCTGAAGTGAGCATAAGTTAAGGTTTTCTCATAAAACAACTGAGCACACTTTTAAACAGTGTTAACATATGATGTAAATGATTAAAAGGAAACAAAGATAGTCAAGTCAGGATATTGATGGTAGTCCTCTATCATATTTTGTCGAACTGCTTGCCAATACATCAAAATCTGCAGACACCATCAGGACCCTTTGGGTAGTTAATATCCCTGCCACATATCCCCGGGGTGTTTCCTGCCATTGAACCTGCAGATTTCCGGGACAACATTAGTTCTTCATAAAATTGGTTGGAAAACTACTTTCTGTATCTAATATATTGTAAAAACAAGTCATTTTCCTGTCATTCTAAATTTCTGAATGACATAATTTTTTTTTTCAGTAAAGAGCTGGCCGCATGCGAACCACATCAGAGGGTAAAGGATTAAAACAACTGCATGTATTGGGCTGGTCATTGAATAATATTAATTAATTAACTACCAAAAATTTATTGGCAAACAGTACTAAAGTTTAACAGCTGTTGCAGGAGAGCCTGTAGCAGCATTAAGCAGGTTTATCGGTTTGGTAGGGATTTTCATACCTGAAGAGCTATTTCATGTTTCTTCAACTTGATTGACTTTCGTCCATCGCCTTGTGTTGAAATATAATGACCATCTGAAGCGGATAGACGGTACCCTTGAAACAACTTCGCAAGCCCAATTTGGGTTCCATTGCAAGCAAACATCAATGTGGACTCTGTAATAAAGTGAACTGGCATCAGTTAGCCCTGGCATATTCCCGATACTAAGTAATTTTTGAGAACGAGATTATCTGATGCATCACCTATCGGTGTAGAAAAGACACGATCAACTTCTGTCTCAAACAAAAACTGTTGTGGACCCTGAATTGCAGAAGGATTTTCCTCCTTGGATTGGTTCTCTTCAGATAACAAATTCTTCTCATTCTCTTCTATTGTGGTAAGTTTTGGGAGGATATACATAGACAGTCCTGTCTTATCCTCGTCAAGAATTGCAAACTGGTCGTCATTTGGGCCGATAAAGGCAGCATCACAACCTGCAGAGGAAAAATATAGTTTTGAGATACTCCTCAATTGTTCGTTTATGCATTCGGAAACATGGGGTGGGGAAACAAAAATAATGAACACCTTCAATAATTCTAAGCTTGCATCTCTTTCAAGTTAACAGAGCACTTAGATCCTTAGGACAACATTAAATCCTAGAATCAGTTTCCCAGAGGACGATATATTCTACTGGTTTATAGCATACATTGTAGCCCTGATATATTTATTGATCGGACGTAGGACGATACCGTTCATGTCCTAAAAAACTGAAAATATGTGGCGGGAAGGAAGTTCTCTAAAGATCAGCAAGGGGATCCAATATCAGACAAACCTTTAGCAGTGCTTCCTTTACTGTTAGGCAGCTGAGAACCTGTATTTTCCCAGTAAAGCACTACTTCATTTGTAGCACCACTGAATTCATATACAACCAGAAAGAGGTGCCTTTTACGACTGTAAACAATTTGTTTAGAGTGATACTCCACATTTCCAGGAATCTGAAAGTAAAGAGGGCAGTACGTAAAATAAGCCATAAAGAAATTAAATCACATGGTATCAGATATTACCGATGTGTACAGCTTCTTGTAGATGTTGTCCTTTCCAGAACAGAGATTGTGTGCCATGAGGTCGAGGCCCTCAATGTAAAAGGCCCTTATAGGGTAATGAAGAACCCTATTTGGCTTATTAAAGAAATTCAGCTCCAGATGGAATGGCTGTCAAAGAATCCAATCAGTCAGTAATAAATCAATACTACAGAAGAAAGTTCAAAATAGCAGTTACATACCTGGCAAACAGGAATGTCTTTAAGTTGATCATTTGTATCCACGACGGTAATAAGGGGTAACCTTGATATTGGGGCAGTTTTGGCATGACCCTCCATAAAATGCTGTATGAATTAAGTAAGTCACGGCTTAGCTAAAAATATTCGAAATAGTAAACAAACATAATTTGTAAGCAAAAAGGTAAAGCACTCATACACTATACAGGAATGCCTTCCGTGCAATATCTGATATTGTTAGCTGACTCTGGCTGCAGAAAGTAACAGAAGGAAATATGAAACATGTGATGTATGAGAAACTTGAGTCATTTGATAAGGAACTCGGGGCATATTCCAAGCTTATGATACTAAATTTTTATGGAAATTTCAACACTGATTGCATGAGGTAATATTCACCTACCCCTTGTGATGCTGCTCCTGTAGCAAAGCTTGGAGTTGATGCTCAGCCAAAATTCCAGAGGAACCCATCAATGAAAGCTTTTCCTTCAGAACAGAAGCTGTTATTCACCTCAAATGTTAGAAGGCAGGATAGATACCAAACAACTCTAACGAGCCTATAGTCCTTGTTATTATCAGAGTTTAGTTTCTCTCAAGAGACACATCCGTACAGCCTAAGAAGAGCATCGCTTGTTATGGGAAAATAAAAATAATGCTCAAGATTCACCTGAAGATCCCTTAGCACTTTGCAGAACAGCAAAAAGCTGCTTCCTTCCTTCCCTGGTCTGAGCTGCTCGATTTGAGTGGTATCATTACCCGCCATGTTCTGTATAACAAACCAGTATCTCAGAGACAGAAGCAACACTTCTACCTAATCAAAGAATGGCAGTAGGAAGTAAAATGATTGTTCTTAACTGCAAAAATTAAAGCTGCTAAGTTCAGCTTTGGGTGAACTTCTATAGTTTTGATTCGTGGTAAAGGGTAACAGCTTCTCCACCTTGTTGGGAGAGAATTCGAGGAATGTCTATAGATTCCATAGCTGCAAACAAGGATAGTGATACACTGAATAACACAGTTTCCAAACGAAATCATGGGAATCATTCCAATCGGGTAGGAAAAGACATTTCCTCGTTAAAGAGATATCAGGCTAACCAGCAGGCTCAAAAAAGTTAGTTGTGTTGAAGGTCTGTTGGGATTAATTATCACTCGTGTCTTCCACACTTGAAGAGATCCATCCTTGGACACAGTGACAAGTACACGCAACATAGGAAGCCAGGAAATCGAAGTGATGGGTTGCGAACCCACTTGTGTACTGCAGTGATACCAAAAGAAACATACATAAATGAATATTACGAGACAAGAGAGTGGCAAAAATCCCATGCAAGCTGACATAAAGCTGAAAGCAACGCAAATTTATTTACATTCCAATCATATTAGGTCTTTCAGTTGAAACGTCCCAGGCTAAAAGTGTACCCCTCCTATCTCCAACAAAATATCCATTCCAGTGTTGGGTGAAAAGCAAATGAACTTGCACCGATGAGTTTATAGTGATTATCAACTGCAAACGATAACAAAGATCTGTTGTAAGTGGTAGCTAATGTTCATTACACCTCAAGCAAGAAGAGCAATGACAATGAGAAAATAGGGATCCCTTCCTATACTCACGCTGTAGTGTATAATGAACACCATAAGTATGAATGTTATAGGCTCGTATCAACCCCTCTGCATATGCTACATACTGAAAAAGACACAATATCAAACAAAAGAAACTAAGCATGTGTACAACAAATCCAGATTCCACACAACATTAAACCCTGGATACTGTATCATACCAGAACAGGAAGTCTAGGATGGCAAGCAATGTTCACAATTGGTTTCTTCAGGTCTGTCTTAATTTTTGTTGGAGCTCTTCCACCTTCCACAGTCCAAACTACAACAAGAACAATAAATGACAGAAATTACAAAAGAAAAGAAAACATAACACCTTAAGACCATCTTCAATTTATTTCTCTTTTTTCCTCTAAAATAAAGGAAAACACCTCTCCAGCCTATTCCTCTAAAGAGAT